>CM029543.1:4396127-4496861 GCA_017141395.1 Laodelphax striatellus | reverse complement strand
TCTTTCCCTCTCTACCCTAATCTAGCTTCACACTCGCACACCTATCCACACACATGTAGGAATAGATGTCTATTGCAAAATGCATGACCCACTTAGCTGATTCAGCAGTACTAGAATAGCAGCAGCCACAGTTGCTCTATTATTGCTGACTTGACACTCTCTGTGACCGCAGCGTGACGTGACCGCAACGCAGCGTTAACGTTAACATCAACGAAACGTCAACATTAACGTCAACGAAACGTCAACATTAACGTCAACGACTCGTCTAAATCAACGTCAACGAGACATTAACGCAATGATAATTTAATCTATAGTAAGGCTAGGCGTACATCGGTTAGTCAAGACAAGACGAGACGAGATTAGTCACAGCACTTAGTCATATATATTTCGATAGTTGCTTATGAAGCAACACACACCCAGTAGTCATTGCATCGCGTGTGCTTCGCAAAGCAATCTATGTGATGCCACTGCATTGAATAAACGTAACTAATCTGTCTTTTGTCTTGTCTTGACTAACCGGTGTACGCCTAGCCTTAGATGTTTTCAAAATCCGTTCCTAGTACGTGTGTAAAGGTCCAACTGAACAAATAAATAAAATAAATAAATAACCCTTTTATTGCGCAAATTTTACAAAATATATACATAGTAATTACAAATTTAATTTAATTTCATAGTAATTACTGAACATGCATGCCAAATTTGAACGCATTTGGTTCAGTAGTTGTTGAGAAATCTGCAAAATGCTAGATCAAATAGTGATTAAGAATTGGTACCTAAAGGAAAAAGTACATGACCCAGCAGCTACTGCTATCTAGTGGCCAGATCCAGAGTTAACTACGTTTCAAGCTATTAACCAATCAGGAGAGAGAGGCGGAGCTAGCTGGTATGTCAGTGGGAGGAGCTTCGTAACTTGTTCTTGACCCAGCAGCTACTGCTATCTAGTGGCCAGATCCAGAGTTAACTACGTTTCAAGCTATTGACCAATCAGGAGAGAGAGGCGGAGCTTGCTGGTATGTCAGTGGGAGGAGCTTCGTAACTTGTTCTTGACCCAGCAGCTACTGCTATCTACTGGCCAGATTCAGAACTAGCTGCGTTGCTAACTGTTGACCAATGAGAAGAGAGTAGGCGAAGCATAGAGGCAAGGCCTAATCTAAATAATTATCAAAGTTAGGAAGTGAAGACGTTTTGGACTTTGTGTCACTGTTTTCATCGTATGAGTTGATTGTACTTTCTTGAATAAATAAATAATCCAGACTTGGTTTTGAAACAATGACTGTCTTATTTTACTTAATAAAGTAACATCTTCGAAAAAACCAAGAATATTTAGAATAGAATAGAACATAGAATAATGCTTAATCTCCATTTTTGTCTTGTACAATACAATAGTTTGCAAGAACACACATTTACGGCTTGATTTAAGAATCGTCAGCCATAAATATTTGAAACATTTGAGATCATAAAGATTACAACATCTTTGGAATAATTTGGTATGATTGTGAATTGCTAATCTGCACAGAAAAGCGGGAATCTAAATTTGAAATTCGGTAGACTTCGATTCATAATGTGATATTTTTCCTGTCACTCCATTTTTTAAACTGATAATTGTAGCCAATCAGGAATTATAAACTAATCTACAACAATCACAAATAAATACTAAGCTCAATTTGATGTTTGATTTACAGATATCAGATATAATAATGTAATATTAGCCAGCAGGCTCGCTTCGCTCGCCCTTCGCCCCCTGGGACCTTGGCAGAATCAGTCAACAATAAAACCAGCAAACTCGCTCCGCTCGCCTACATATTATATTTGAACATGTTTGCTTTACTGGCTTTATTCATCAATAGAGAGCTGAGAGTAAGGCTAGGCGAACACCGGTTAGTCAAGACAAGACAAGACGAGATTAGTGACGTTTAGTCACAGTACTTCACATAGTTGCTTATGAAGCAACACACACCGATTAGTCATTGCATCGGTGTGTGCTGCTTCATAAGCAACTATGTGAATTACTGTGACTAAACGTGACTAATCTGTCTTGTCTTGTCTTGACTAACCGGTGTACGCCTAGCCTTACAACGTGTATGCAATGATTAGATGTTTCACACAAATATCCTCAAACTCAACGGGATTTCTGAGACCCCGTAGCGAAGTACGGGTGACCTGCTAGTTTAAGAATAAAGAGGAGATAGTAAAGAACAGAGTATAAAGAGAGAGAGAAAGAGTGTGTGAGAGAGAGAGTGAGTGAGCGTGTAAGACAACAAAGAGAAACAGCAGACCAAACAGAATAGATAGATCAGATATCATTCATTGCTCCTCGATTTGGCTAGATTCAATTCAAACTCAGGGTCTCGAACCCCGAACCTTTGTGTGGCTTGAATCTGTCACCAACAGACGAAAGGCTTTGAAACCGTGGTTAACAGATAACAGAGGATCAGGAATTGTGTCCGTTCACTGATTAGAGTTTGGTTTTAACTGTGAATTCAAATACTTGATTATGATTGGTTTATGTTGCAAAGACTGTATAATAACAGTGTGGTCATTGGTGTGAATGGGTCCATAACATTGTATTGGAATATAATTTTATCTACTACCATTGTATACACCATTTTATCTACGACCAACAAAAAACAATATCATCTTCATTATCAATCTAAACGAACCTTGATTCAAACGATCATTGTTCTATTTCAATATTCATCTTATATGTTAGGAAGCTGCTAAAAGCACACACGCATAAGCAACTACAGTGATTTTATCAGCTGCGATTGTGTTTTGTACCGTTCCAGTGTTTTAAAACTGGAACAGATTGAACTACAACAGTTTCATAATATAGCAAACGTTTCATAAAGTCGTAATTGTGATACAAGTTTGAAATTCAGTTTCGAAAAAGCAACTGTTTCGATTTGAATTATAAAACTGTAATGATTGCGTCATAACACTGTCGTAGATAGAACAAGTTTAAAAAATATAAATAAATAAATAAATAATTTATTTCCACTTTTGGCAATACACTGGACAAAAACTATTTGAAAAAAATATGCTAATATAGGATAATACTGTACATAGAATATGCATCTTATATTTCAGGAACATGCTCTAGTCTAATTATTCCAAGTTGATTTTCAAAAATACATCAAACTCTAGTATTCAATCGTTTTAAATCAACTGTAACTAATAATATACGAATACTATAACTAATAGAGATTTTTGTTTACAGGTGAGATGAGTTATTCCACTTATTTCTGCTGAATACAATACACGATTAAATTGTGAGTAGATGAACTTCAATCATGGAATAGTAACGATATGTTATGTTAGGCTAGGCGTACACCGGTTAGTCAAGACAAGACAAGACGAGATAAGTCACGTTTAGTCACAGGAATTCACATAGTTGCTTATGAAGCAGCACACACTGATGCATTGACTAATCGGTGTGTGTTGCTTCATGAGCAACTACAATGTAATGCTAATGAACTAAACGTAACTATAAACAATGAATAATCAATACTATGCTTGTCTTGACATATGCCTTTCGGTGTACGCATAATCTATAACCTAGTTTTCATTGGCTAGAAGTTGGTGTTAGATAGAGTTCCCTGGGCGGTACTGTAACTATCTTGTGAACTCTCCCAATGAAAACGTTCATAGTAGAGTGATGGTAGAGTACTTCTTTTTAAGTACCAAGTGAGTAGAGTAGAGTTAGTACGGTAGAGTTAGTATGCTAGTTACTCTACCACTAACTCTACTAATGAAAACCAGGCTTTAGTGATGGGCCATATTTTACGAGGCGGATAAAATTAATAAAAATTGAATTCAGATGAAAGAAAGGACAAAGGATGATTCTAATTTCTATTTCTTTTATCCTCCTCTCATTCTTTATCCGTACATTTTTCTTCTCTCTCATCCTCCCTCCTCCTCACCTCCTCCTCCTCCCCTCCTCCTCATCACTCCCTCCTCCCTCTCTCTCCGCCCTTATTTTTCTTTTTTGATCTTGCCTTCCTTCTTCTTCTTCTTCTTCTTCTTCTTCTTCTTCTTCTTCTTCTTTAACTTCTTCTTCTTCTTCTTCACCTGCACTCATCTTCTTCTTCTTCTTCTTTTTAACTTCTTCTTCTTCTTCTTCTTCTTCTTCTTCTTCTTATTCTTCACTTCTTCTTCTATCTTCTTCTTCCTTCTTAAAGGCTTTAACTACTTCTTCATTCCTCTTCTTCCCATTCTTCTCCTTCTTCTCACTTGCCCTTCTTCTTCAACTTCTTCTTCTTCATTCCTTCTTCTTCTTCTTGACCCCTTCCACTGTCCTCCCTCTTTTTCATCTTCTTCAGTCTCTTCTGCCTTTTCTTCATCTTCTTAGCAATGTGCACCGCCCTTCTCCTACCTCTTCATGATCTTCTTCTTCTCTTTCTTTTTCTTCATGCTCCATCTTCTTCTTCTGCTAGTGCACCATCTGGTGTGTGAAGAGGAAATTAGTAAGTGTCGTACCCACGTAGCTCGATTCCCATTGTCAACAAATGAAGTGCTGCAACTACAAGACGTGCCCTCTTAAGTCTCCATTTCTTCTTCTTTTTCTTCTTCTATTTCATTATTTCAAACCTCTTTTTTTCTTTCAATTCTTCCTTCGTCGTCTTTTTCTTCTTCTTCTTTTATTCTTTTGTTGCCCTCTTGGTCTACTTCTTCTTTTATTCTTCTTTAGTCTTCTTGGGTGTTCTTGGTATTAGCTTTCGTCGTCTACTACGTTCTTCTCGTCTTCTTCTTCTTTCATAATGTCTTCGTCTCTTCTTCGTCAACCTTCTTCTTCTTCTTCTTCTTCTTCATCTTCATTTCTGCTTCTTCGTCTTTTTTCTCTCGTCTTCTTCTTCTTTGATAACTTTTTCTGCTTCTGCGTCTGGTCTTCTTCTTCTTCTTCTTCTTCTTCTTCTTCTTCTTGTTCTTCTTGTTCTAGTCTTCTTCTTCTTATCCCCTCTTTTGTTGATCTCTTGGTTTTGTTGCTTCTTTTATTCTTCTCAAGTCTTCTTGGTGTTCTTGGTATTCTTTCGTCGTCTTCTTCTTCGTTTGCTTCTCTCGTCCCACTTCTTCTTTCATTCTTCTTCTTCTTCTTCTTCTTCTTCTTCTTCGCTTTCTTCTTCTTCTTCTTTCTGCTTCTTCTTCCTTCTTTTCTTCGTCCTCTTCTTCTTCACATCTTGCTTCATCTCTTACTTTTCTGCTTCTCACGCGTCTTCTTCTTCTATATCCTCCTTCTTCTTCTCCTCTCTTCTACCTCTTCTGCTTCTTCTTCTTCTTTCTTCTTCTTCTTTCTTCTTCTCTTCTTCCTCTCCTTCTTCTTCTCCTTCTTCTTCTTCTAGTTCTTTCCTCCTTAGCAGTGCTCCTCATTCTTCTTCTCCTATTCTATCTGCTCCTACGTCTTCTCTCTGTTCTTCTTATTCTTCCTATATTCTGCTTTTTCCAGCAATTCTCAGCTGAGCTTTGTTTTCATTTCATTTCCTCATCATCCTTGTTTCTGGATTTTTCATCATAACCAGTCTCATAACTGCCCTTTCTCTTCTACTATATCACCGCCTCTCACTTCTACTACTTCCTCTTTGTCTTCTTCTTGAACTCTTCACCTCACCCACCTCCTCTCGTCCTCCTCCTTCTCAACTGTCTGCATCTTCTTCTTCCTGCTTCTACTTCTCCTTCTCTGTCCATTATTTGCTTCTTTTCTCCATCACGATCATTGCATCACGTACGGTGCTCAGTTTACTCAGCACAAACTACAGATTTGTTTCCCTCCTCTTATTGCTCCTGCTCCTCATCTCCGCCATCTCCTCCTCCTCCTCCTGCCTCTCCTCCCTCCTTCACTTCTCCCTTCTTCTTCTCCTTCCTTCTTTAACTTCTTCTTCTATACTCCTTCAGTTAATCCTTCTTGACATCTTATCGTCTTTGCATCTGCTCTTCTTCTTCTTTTTCTTCTTCGTCTTTTCCTTCTTCTTCTTCTTCTTCTTCTTCTTCTTCTAACTCTTTTCTTCTTCTTCTTCTTCTTCTTCTCCCCTTATTCTTCTTTTCCTTCTTCTTCTTCTTCTTCTATTCTTCTTCTCTTCTTCTTCTTCCTTCTTCTCCTCTTTCCTCCTTCTTTTACATGTTCTACTTCCTCCTTATTTTCTGCTTCTTCTTTTACTTCCTTCTTTTTCTCATTCTTCATTCATTTATTTTCATCATCCTGTTCATCTTCCTCCTTTCTCTTCTATGTCACCTTCTCACTATACTTCTTCCTTCTTCTCATCTCTTTCCTCCTCCTCATCCCTCCTCCTCTCTGCTTCTTCTCCTTCTCTCTATTTTCTTCTTTCTCATCCCTCATTCCTTCATTCGTGCTCAGTTTTCATCGGGATTCTTGTTCTCCTCTTCTCTTATCTTCTTCTCCTCCTTCTCCTTCATTTCTTTCTTCTCCTCCACAACTACTTCTTAACTTTTTCCTTCCTACTTCTTATTCTTCTTCTGCTCTTTCCAACAATTCTTTTAACAGTGTAATCCCACTAGTTCTTCTTCTCTTCCTTCTTTTCTTCTTCTTCTCTTTTCTTCTTCTTCACTTCTATTTTGTTTTTCTTCTTCCCTTCTCCTTTTTCTCCTTCTTTTCACCCTTTTCAATCACTCTCTTTTACTGCTCCTTCTTCATCCTATCTTTTTCCTCTGTCTCCTCATCTCTTGTCCTTCCTCCTCCTCCCTCTCATCCTCCTCCTCTCCTTCATTCTCTTCCTTCTTTCCCTCCTCGTGCTCCTCCCCTTTCCTCAACCTTTTCCTCCTTCTATTCCTTCTTCTTTTCCTTCTCCCTCTCACACTCCTGTCCTACTACAGCTTCTCAACACTTTTACTTCTAATTCCACTTCGTTTTCTTCTTTTTTATCTTCTTTTCCTTCTTCTTCTGCAACCCTTTTTTTAAGGGGTGTAATCTTACCCTAGTGCAAACGTGACATCGTTTCCTTGCTCTTGTAACACTTACTACTGAATGACCGGTCGTTTACAATTTATTTGTCTCTTCTCTTTTTTTCTCCACTTTCTCCTACTTGCTTCTCCTTCTTTGAATGATTCTTCTCATTCGTTTTCTTCTTCTTCTCATTCTTTTTCTTCCTCTTCTCCTCGCTCTCCTCCTTCTGCTTCCTCTTAACACCTCATCCTTCCTCCTCACTCTTTTTTCTTCTTCTTCTTTTCCTTTCCGCCTCCCCCTTCTTGTTCTTCCTCTTCTCGTCCTCCTCTTCTTAACACCTCATCCTCCTCCTCCACCTTTTTCTCTTCTTCTTTCCTCTTCTCCTTTTCTTCTTCCTTCTTCTTCTCGTCTTCTTCTTCTTCTTCCTCCTCCTCCATCTTCTTCTTCTTCTTCTTCTTCTTCTCCTCCTTCTCCGTTCATATCAACCTCCTACTTCTCCTCCTCCTCCTCCTCCTCCTACTCCTTCTTCTACTCCTTCCCCTTCGTCTCGTTCTCCTTGTTCTTATCCTCCTCCTTTTTTTTCTTCTTCTTTCTCTTTTTTCCTTCTTCTCCACCTCCTTCTCCAATCATATCAACCTCCCTACTTCTCTGACTTTTTTTCCAGTTATAGAATAAGTAACTGGAAAGTTTAAAAAAAACGATTTAAGAAATATATATCTCTCTCTCTCTATTTTTCTTTTCCCCTTCTGCCACTACAGCGTAAGGGGAGAAATATATAAGATACAAAAAAAAAATTTTATTTCAAAGTTATTCAAATGAAAATCACGGGATACCACGAGAAGTACATCTGACTTTTTTCTTCCAATTAAAGAGAAAAAAACGAAAAAATTAATAACTGGAAAATTTAAAATGACGATTCAAGAAATATATAAGTTACAAAAAAATTGATTTCAAAGTTATTCAAAAGAAAATCACGGGATACCACGAGAAAGTACATTATGTTTATAGAATATGATTTGTAGCATTAAAAAATGGTGCGTATGACAAGAGAGAATGAATTAATTATATCGAAAAGAGAAAAAAGTGAGCAGGAAAAACGTAAAAGACGAAGAATGACAAGAACAGAAGAGTTTTATTGGAAAAAAGAGGTTTCAAAAGGATTCAATATGAAAGAAATTAGATGAAAAGACGAGGCGTATTGCAATAATTGAAAGAGATGCAAATTCAATAATTGAAATCTATTCATGAAATTGGCGTGGCGGATGAAGAAAGGAAGAGAAACAGAGTAAGAGAAAGATAAAGAGAGGAAAAAAGAAGATTGAAAAAAGAGATTATTTGTTGCCTATTCATTGGTCCCTATTCCGTGTTCGTGTTTCATTGTGTTAGGGAACGAGAAGGAGTTTAGGCATTTTCTGGAATTGCTTTGTGTTACTGAGTGGAAAACGAGGTTTTGTGTGGGAGGTGGAGGAGGAGGAAGAATAGGAGGAGGAGGAAGAGAGGAGAGGAAAGAAGAGGTGGAGGAGGAAGAAGAAGAGGAGGAGGAGGAAGAAGAAGAGGATAGAGGTGAAGAGTAAGGGAGGAGGAGGAGGAGAAGGATGAGGGAGAGGAGGAGGAGGAGGAGGAGTAAGGGAAGGATGAGGAGGAGAGGAGGAGGAGGAGGAGGAGGAGGAGATGGTGGTGCAGGAAGGCGGTAACGAAGAGGGTAGAGGAGGAAGAGGAGAAGGAGTGTGGGAAAGAAGAGGAGGATAGGAAGGAGGAGGAGTTAGAGAGGAATAGGTTGGGGAGGGGGAGGAGGAGGAGGAAGAATGAGGAATTGAAAGAGAAAGAGGAAGTGGAGAATGGAGAGAACGGGAATGAGCAGGAGGAGGAAGAAGAAGAGGATGTTGAAGAGTAGAAAGAGGAGGAGAAAGTGATGTTGGTGGAGATATGTGGTAAAGAAGAGGATGGAGGAAGAAGAGAAGAGGAGGAGGAGAATGAGGACGAAGAGGAGGAGATTGAGGAGAGGGTGGTGAAAGAGGATGACGAAGAGGAGAAGGAGAAAGAGATGTAGGTGGAGAAGAGTGGTAACGAAGACGATGGAGGAGGAAGACTAGGAGGGAGAGAACGAAGAGAAGAATAGAAAGAGATGTAGCGGGAGGAGAATGAGCAATTAGTTAAGGATGAGGGGGAAGAGGAGGAAGAGAGGTAGGAGAAGGTGTAAGTGAAGGAGAAGGAAAAAAGGAGGTGGTGGAGGAGGAAGAGGAGAAGGAGGAGGAAGAGTTGTTGGAGGATGAGGATTTGGAAGAAGAGATAGTGTGGAGGAGGATTGGGAGGAGCAAGAGGAGGATATGAGGAGAAGAAAATGTGGAGCTGTTTTCATCATAATCATCCATCCCCATGTCATCCGGGATTTGGGTTGTGTGAATAATGCTACTATAGCACATGTCGAATACCTTTTTTTGATAATAGTAATTTTTTAAAAATTCAACCCTTCAAGTTCAAAGTCAATATCCTTCTTTCGTGATCTATGAAGATGTCTTAGAGAAGCGATACTCTCTATACTCCATTCACTGAAACTAGTCAGTAAATGTAACAGCTGGGTGAGCTTGTGTGTGTTTCTTTTGTGAGTGTATTGCATGACGACATGTTCACAATTCAGCGTTTGCAACCAATCGCGTACCAGCTGATAATGGATTAGGCGAGAAATTTAGTTATAAAGTACGCCTTTACTCGGTCGTCCATTGTTTTCCGATCCACGCCACACTTTCTTTACGCGCACTGGCTTGTTTCCGTGAACTATATTCTAGTCTCTCTCTAGTCTACTAGAGACTAGTCTACTCTCTAGTCTTTCTCTCTGGTCTACTCTCCTCCTCTTATAATTATGTTCTCTGTGATTTTATATTTCAAATTTCAAAAGTGTACGATCTTCCGTTCCTTCAGATATCGTGCCTAGAGACTGACACGAGTACAATCGTAGTAAGGCTCTGTCGAGTCTAGTAATAAGGCCAATGGAGATTTTGAACAGCCATAGCAACAATTAAGGAGTGAAGGGGAAGGAGTTATGAGAAGAAGAAGAAGAAGAAGAAGAAGAAGAAGAATAAGAATAAGAATAAGAATAAGAATAAGACCAAGAACAAGAATAAGAATAAGAACAAGAACAAGAATAAGAATAAGAACAAGAACAAGAATAAGAACAAGAATAAGAATAAGAACAAGAATAAGAACAAGAACAAGAATAAGAATAAGAACAAGAACAAGAATAAGAATAAGAATAAGAACAAGAACAAGAACAAGAATAAGAATAAGAATAAGAATAAGAATAAGAATAAGAATAAGAACAAGAACAAGAATAAGAACAAGAATAAGAATAAGAATAAGAATAAGAATAAGAATAAGAACAAGAATAAGAACAAGAACAAGAATAAGAATAAGAACAAGAACAAGAACAAGAACAAGAACAAGAATAAGAACAAGAATAAGAACAAGAACAAGAACAAGAACAAGAACAAGAACAAGAACAAGAACAAGAACAAGAACAAGAATAAGAATAAGAATAAGAACAAGAATAAGAACAAGAACAAGAACAAGAACAAGAACAAGAATTAATAAGAATAAGAACAAGAACAAGAAGAATAAGAACAAGAACAAGAATAAGAATAAGAACAAGAATAAGAAAAAGAAAGAAAAGAATAAGAATAAGAATAACAATAACAAGAATAAGAATAAGAACAAGAATAAGGAAAAGAACGAGAATGAGAATGAGAATGAGAATGAGAATAAGATTAGAATAAATGTATAAGGAGAAGAATTGAAGAGTAAAGGAGAAGAATTGGAAGAGGAAAAGGAGAAGAATTGGAAGAGTAAAGGGAGAAGAATTGGAATAGTAGGGAGAAGAATTGGAAGAGCAAAGGGAGAAGAAGGTGATGGAGAGGGAGAAAGAGAAGAAGTGGATGAAAAAGGAGGAGGAGAAGAAGATAGAGATGGAGAAGAAGTTGAAACAGAAGGAGGAGGCGGAGAAGTAGAAGAAGAAGAAAAAGGATGAGGAGAAGAAGAAGAAACGAAATCAATGAAACTAACAGCTTACAACACTTTTTCAAGAAAACAGCTGGATACAATCATAAGTCGCCCCAGGTTTAATATTCAGACCGATTCTCTATGCTCGGCTATTTGCTTATGATTCTCCTCTTCCGTCTCCTCCTCATACCCCTCCTTCTCCTCCTCATACTCCTCCTTTTTCTGTTCGTCCTCCTCGTCCACCTCCACTTTCTCCTCCTCCTCCTTCTTCTTCACCATGGTCTTCGCCTCCTCATCTTCCTCCTCTGCCTCTTTTTCTCCTGCTTCTCCACCTCCTTCTTATCCTGCTTGCTCTCCTCCTAATCCTCCTCTTCTCCTCCTCTCTCTCTTCTTCCTCTTCTTCTATAACTACTTCTTCTTCTACCACTACTTCTTCATAATATATACACTATACTTACTATAATAATATATATACTATACTTCATACTATAATTCTTCTTTTTCTCCTCCTCCTTCTCCTCCTCCTCCTCCTCCTTCTCCTCCTCCTTCTCCTCCTCCTTCTTCCTTTCCTCGTCCTCCTCTTCTTTCTCATCCTCTTCCTCCATCTCTTTCTCTTCTTGTGTTCTTCCAGCTTCTTCTTCTTCTTCTCTCTTCTTCTCTTCTTCCTACCGCTCCTCCCACTTCTTTCTTCCTCCTTCTTGTTCTTCTTCCTCTTCTTGTCCTCCTCTTTTAACACCTCATCTCCTCCTCCATTGTTCCTCTTCACTTCTCCAGCTTCTTCTTCTTCTTCTTCCTCACCCTCATTTCTTCTTCCTTCATTTATTTTTCTTCTTCTTTATCTTCTTTATCTCCTCCTTCTCCTTGTTCTACTTCTTCTTCTTCTTCTCTTCTCCTCCTCCCAATTCTTCTTCTTTCCTTCTACTTCTTCCTCAACTGTCTTCTTCTTCTTCTTCTTCTTCTTCTTCTTCTTGTATTCTTCTTCAAATCTTCAAAACGATTCCTGCGAAAATAAATGGAAATGTTTGCCGGCTCCCTCGTCTGTGTTTATTAAGGCAAAATTTTACACCCTTGGCAAAACTCTCATACTGTATTCTCGCCTTTCTCAACGTCTAATCGCAAAAAGCAATGCCTTACAGCTATGTTCACAATATTTCTTATTGCCTCGCAGTCTGTTCCTCTAATTCTTCTTTTTGTTATTTTTCTACTTCTCCTCAGTTGTTTTCAATTACTATTCCCATTTTTCCAGTGCAGGCTACTACGAGTTCGAATTGCCTACTCCTATTTTGATCTATGTTTATCAATAAGTATTAGTAATTAGAATTTTTCTGGTGCTGGCTACTTCCACCAAAGAATACAGAAATTACTATAAGAAGCGAGACGTTATAGAGTTTTTGGGAACACTGGTTTTGCCTGGTTGATAAGGTTCCACCTGACTACGACACCAGTCTTTTATGGGCTGTTTCCAAAGTTTCTTTTTAATTCTCGATGCACATGTCTCCACTTTGAGGGATTCTTTTCCCTTTAGGAAATTCTCTCTCGCCAACACACTGAAACAGCTGAATATTAATGATTATAGCAGGATTCTTTTAAATTGTGAGAAAAAAGCTGATTGATGTACGCTCGTTTACTAACGTTAAATCAGCTGTTTACTGTCAAGTTAAAAGAATCCTGCTATACAGTTAGTGGGCTCGCACACCAAAGCAATAAGCAACAAGCAACTAGCAACACACGGATTATATATGATCGTCTACTTTATAGAAACAAATAGTCCAATGCACACCTAAAACCAGCTGTTTCCCAGTGTGTATGGACCTTGTTTATTAAAAGCGGCAGACGATCATATGGATCCAATATTGCTATAGTTTCAGGAATAAAACTAGTTGTCACCGGCCTGGTGCTCAAGAACCACTTCACTTAGAAACGTTTTTGTCAGAAGGTCCGATGTTCAGACAGCTGACCATTTCGATTCAATGCACCAGGTAATCCATTATAATGTTAGCATCATTGGAATCAAATGGCCAGCTGTCGTCTGGACATCAGTCTCTTTCTGACAAAAACGTTTCTATAGCGCGATTCACGCCAAGAAGACAGCATTGTTTAGATGGGAGTTTCATATTCTTGTTCAGCACAAGGCAGTTGCTGATGCCTCTATCCCATTCGCACTGTGCATGGTTGCCGCACTGTGCATTGCTGTCGCACACAGTCTCAACAAACACGTTTGGTGCAGTGCTTTCTTCTCTCACCGAAACTTGGCATCAATGCTCCTCATATAAGCAATGCTGACTTCTTGATTGTATCGCACGCAGTGAGTGGTTCTTGAGCACCAGGCCAAGGGACAACTAGTTTCATTCGAACTGTAGTTGCTTATTGCTTGTAGCTGTTGCTCCGGTGTGCGACCTGGGAAGGGTAAACTGGCTTTCAAAATTCACAACTTCAGTACTACCTTGACATTTGTATTGGTTACTAAAACAAAAAACTATACATTTTGAGAAGTCATCAGCTTTGCATATTGTATAAAATTGAAATTATAGACATTGTAGCAGATGAAAAAAAGGGAAACGTTGTGTGTCATGGAGGGAAAGTTGACAGAAATGTACAGTCCCAGTCTGTGAGAAAAGTACAGTCCATCCCGTTGACGCTAGCGCATCCTGTTGGCCTTTCGCTGAAGTAGGCTTTCAAGGTTACTAGAAAGCTTCGCCAATTTAAACCAAGTTTTTCGCTCCATATTTTCTGTGTTCTGTATATTCCATATATTCCGTAATTTCCGTAATTTCTGTATTCATTGCTTTCACGCTGTGCATCAGCATAAAAAACCTTTTTTTTGGTCATATTTTCCCAAAGTTTTTCAAATTTGGATTTGAAATGAAATCGCTTTTCAGGCGAAGCCTTTTTTCAGCCAGAAGAATGGGAGACATGGGATGTTCGGAAGTTGGAATTCTTGGAATGGTCATCTGTAAACCGGCTGCAACACAACCCGGAACGTTAAGTTTTGAGCATAAATGCTTGAAGGTACTGTCATCACATGACATAACCAGTTTCTCAAAATATCAACTGTCCTTGAGCAGAAAATTGAAATAACTCCCTCCATGATTTGAATTGAAACTAGAGTTTTTAACCATTTCAAAAAATAATGTTTTCCAAATTTGTATTTTGAGAAACCACTTATGCCATGTGACAGACATTACCTTCCAAGCATAAGTGCTCAGAATTCATGATTGTATTGGTAACTAATTTTGGAGATGGCCTGTTCCAAATATTTCAAATTTAGGCGCCTGTATATCTGCTGGCAAAATAACAATGAAATTGAAATATATTTCCTCTGAGTTTCTGTTACATTTTGATTAAAGTTTGATATCCAAATCAGAAAACTTGAAAAAATATCACCATAAAAAATGTTTTTATGCTGGGCCATGTTGAGAATTTGGACGAGAACAAACATGGATTCTACTCAAATGCTCTCAAAATATCGTATGAAACAAGGCTTCTCTCTGGCTATAGAAAGGAAGAAAATGATCCAAAACTCCCGTTTGGAAACCTTCACACCAAATGAACTACTAATTCAAGGATTATAAGTACTGTCCTTGTGGGATAGACCTGGTGGCGTAACTATTAATTCCCCGCAAACCTCATGGTGCCGAGGGCTCAGTCCTCAGGCTAAACCTCAAATAATAATTAGCATATCATCAGCATAACCACATAATCATTAAGCCAATAAAATTAAAGTAATGATTGGTGTATGACAATCAAGAAAGGGCTTTAGTAAATTAACAACCATAAACACAAATTTCAATAATTCATAATTGTCCATTGTAAGAAAAATTATGCATCAACAATTAGAATGTCAGTTGGTTAGAAGTAGCTTATCGGGAAATGATGGATTTTGTTTACAAATCATTGAATGGGGATTGGAGACAGACATCCGGTTCCCAGACCCAGACTGTTTACACAAATATATTGTTTCGCCCATCGAATTCCTGATCATAAAAGAAATAGACTGCAAGAGTTGTCGAAGAATAGCCTATCTATAGCTTACTCAGTCAATCTCAATTCATTATTTCATTTTCATTCAGTTCGTCTCGAACCGTTGTGCTAGACTAGACACATGTAAACGCGTTTCGGTTAATAGAAATTTGTGAAGTGAGCTGTAAGCAGTGAGTTTGTGAAAGTGGGTTTTAATTCTTTATTACGGTACAAAAAATTTATTCATATTTATTATTTGATTCATATTGCATTCCTACACGTATTTTCAGTATTATGATGTTCGATTTTCAATTATTCCGTCTTTACTATCTTTCTCTCCTTCAAGTGAACAAAAAATATTATGCTAGCTTTCAAAATGAGTGTTGTCTCAAAACAGTAATATATTAGTAAAGTTTGTGTCACACCAGGCTACTTTAATCTAGTAAACCAGGTGTGACACAGGCTGTTGGTGAATCTCATGGTCTTTTATATATTAATTGAAAACAGCATTATGAAGCCCTACAATCATTTGATTGGAGCTCAAAAGAGAAAAAAAGAAGGAACTTGAAAAACAGTCTAATAAAAATATGAAACTCGATTCTTTTTTTAGTTTAATTGAACAATAATAGTTCAGTGAATCCAGAGGTGCGTGATGAATCTGACAATTATGAAAATTGAAACAATGATGTTTTATTTTATTACATGAATGCTGTACAATTACATATTTTATTTATTCACTCATGAGGTACGCTCTCATTAATGAGTTTAATGGTTGCGGTTCAGGGAAAAGGGGCTAAGAGAGGGGCGTGATATTTTAGAAGGAGGGGCCCGGAATTATTTTTTGCGGGGGGCCCAGTTGGCAAACGTTACGCCACTGTATAGACTAGTGAAAAAAGTGAAAAATAAAATATTTCTCTTATTGAAGAGTAGTGCATCAAAACCTTGAAGAAGAAGTCATTTCTTCAACTAAAAGAAGAAAAAGCAGACGAAGAAGAAAAAAAAGGAGAAGGAGAATGAGAAAAAGGAGAAGAAGAAGAAGAAGAAGAAGAAGGAGACGAAGTAGAAGAAGAAGAAGGAGGAGGAGATGGAAATATTTCACTTCTTTTGTGATCACTAATGGAAGAATGTAATAGAATTATGGTGAAAAGAAATTCATATCGAAAGTGGAAATTTTAGTTGACGTTGGATTGAGATTTATATTGTGAGAATCCGCTGGTTGTAAGGTGATAAATTCTAATAAAATTTTATCAAGGGATCTTGAAGTCCTGGTTTTTATCGCAGGGGCTAAAAGTCTATGGATTTCAAGTTTTATTCAGTTAATATACTATTGAGACCACATTTTTCATTCTTCTTCTATTTTTTTTGTTGTTGTCTTCTTGTAACTGTCTTCTTCTTCTATTTTCTTCTTCTTCTCTTCTTCTGCTTCTTAATTTTTCTTTTTCTTCATAACTGTCTTCACACCTCTTCTTTTATTTTCTTCTTTCAACATACTACCTTCTTCTTCTTTCTTCTTCTTCTTCTTCTTCTCCTTCTTCTTCTTCTTCATGCTCCCTCCTTCCTCTTCTTTTTCTTCTGGTTGAACAAATGACTGTTTCGTAAAAAATAGAGACAAAAATAAGATTAGATGCACTTTAGAAGAATTAGAATCAGATTAGATGTGCTCGAATTTAGTAGATATATCAGCTTCAATTTTGGATTCTTATAGTAAAATGAAGAGTTCGACAATATCTATTTGCTGTGTGTACGTAGGGGATAATAAAATCCACACCTGCGCTCACGCGGAATTTTAGTGAACGAAACCAGGTAGTTTAACATGAGAAAGGATAGGGAATAAGCATTTACAATGCATTCAAAGTATTTTTGTATTCCTAATTGTGTAGATACCGTTCACAATAGTAATTGCGTCTTCTATTCCTTCCATATTTCCAAACGTAAAGTGATTCAACAAAGAAATCGGATCTCAGTTTTGAATTAATCGAGTGAAAAATCCAGTTCAAAAGCATATGATTGATTTGAAGTCTCGCGCCCATAATCCATTTTGGAATATTGACCAAAGGTAATGAACTCAGCTGTGGATGAACTACTTCGTCTGCTCAGTCTGCTTGAAACATAAGCTTTAAAGTTGATTTTAAAACTTGAATTGAAGATTATAATAATGTTTAAGAACATGCGATATGTAAATTTTATCATTCTAAATATAATTCCACAATCGATGAGTAGGAAAAATAGCGACAGGGAATTCTATTTCAATTATAAACTGATTTTTACGTACATATGCCATATCCTTTCCCATGTTAATCTACCAGGAAAGATTCATAAGATTATCCGCCAGAGCGCAACACCGTAGATGCTCACAGCGAATACTAATAAATTATTCACCGATCTGAAGATGGAAAGCGAAATGATAACAATGATATGATTGTGAGGTATCTAGAAGAGAGAGATAGATGAAAAGAGAAAGAGAGAGAAAAGAGATAATAGTAGGTGACTGATACCAGCAGCAATTACCGGATCAAGGGGGTCTCCTCCGGATAATCCCACTTCCGGAAAGGAAAGGACCATTCGAATTGGTGGTGAATTGGCAAGTGTGGCATTCTTATCTCCCCACTCCAATTTCCTCATTCCCTCACTTTCCCTCTTTATTTGACACTCCCTTTCATCCTTGTCTTCTTCTTCTTCTTCTACTTCTTCTTCCTTCTTCTTCTTCCTTCTTCTTCTTCTTCTCCTTCTTCTTCCTTCTTCTTCTTCTTCTTCTGCTAATCTTTCTTCTTCATCTTCTTCTCCACCTTCTTCTCCTTCTTCTTTTTCTTCTCTTTTGCTCCTTCTTTTCCTCCTTGTTGTTCTACTTCTTCTTGTTCTTGTTGTTGTTCTTTTTCTTTTCTCCCTCTTCTTCTCTTTTCCTTTTTTTTCTTCTACTTCTACTTTCTCTTTAATTTCTTCTACTACTTTCTTTTTCATCTCGTTTTCCACCATCTTCTTCGTCTCCTTCTTCTTTTGTTACTCATTCTTCTCCATCTAATTCTCCTCCATTTTCTTCTTCTCCTCCTCCTTCTTCTCTTTCATGTTTGTGTTGTTCTTCTTTCCTTCTTCTTCTTCCTTCACTTTTACTTTTTCATCATTATTCCAAAGTCTGGGCTTTCTATTCCGTTCCTTCTTTCAGATCTATTTATTAATGAACAAGACAAATTTTGGTGCACTATGCTACGGAGATGAAGAAAAGGCAGAATAAGAAGAAGAAGAAGGAGGAGAAAATAGATCAAAAAGAATGAAAAAGTAGGAGAAGAAAAGCAAAAAAATTATAGACATTATAAGAATTTTATGTTTAAGAATGTGAATTTCATTTGAAAGACGGTGGAGAAGAAGGAGAAGTAGAAGAAGAGGAAAAAGAAAAAGGAGATGAAGAAGGAAAGATGGAAAAGAAGGAGTAGGTGAAGAACAAAAGAAGAAGTAGTAGTAGAAAAACATTAGAAGAAGAAAAGGAAAATAAATTATAGACATTATAAGAATTTTATTTCTAAGAATGTAAATTTCATTTGAAAGGTGGTGGAGAATGGGAAGAAGAAAGAAAGAAAGAAGAAGAAGAAAAGATGAAAAGAAAAAGAAGAAGCAGTAGTCCCAGCAGTAGAAGAACAGTAGTAAGAAGAACAAGAAGAAGAAGACATTCAAAGCAAGAATTTCAGTTTCTGTCAACCACGTACCAACGTAACTCCAAGTGACAACAAAAAGCGGGCAAATCTGTGTTGGCTCCAAGTTAGTCGTGGTCACCCATTCCACTTCCGGTCTGCGGCCACGTCTCTTTACAACAACAACAAAGGACTTCCAGTCTCCGGCTAAACAAAGTACACAGGCAATGGTTAAACAGAGTACGAGAGGTTTGTATTTAAATTTAAGCCGTTCTCTTGATTAAAACCCTGGGAATAAGAACAAGGGGGCCTTGTGTTTCTTGATAAGTTATTACTGGTTGATTTTGTCCCTGGTTTTCTTCTTCTTCTTCTCCTGCTTCTGCGCTGCTTCTTCTTCTCTTCTTCTTCTTCTTCTTCTTCTTCTTCTTCTTCTTCTTCTTCTTCTTCTTCTTCTTCTTCTTCTTCTTCTTCTTCTTCTTCTTCTTCTTCTCTCATTCCTCCTCCTCTTCCTGCTCCTCTTCCTCCCTCACTCCTCCTCCCTCCTTCTCCTTCTCTTCTTCTCCTCCTTCTACAAAATGTAAAAAATTCTTTCGTTTCTACCTGTTGCTACTTTTTAAAATAAATTATTCTCTTCCAGCAAATATCTAAAAGTTGGAATAGTATATTTCACCTAGGGCGGAAAATTGTGTTGCCGGCTTGAGATCGCGGTTTTCAAGTTCGAGACGAATGTCGAGGAACTTAAAAGATCGAGAGCCATATTTTTTCATTTTTTCGCCACACAAAAAATATATATGGCAATTTTGAAAGTGAAATTCTAATTCAATGTTTTGATTGGGCCTATGAAAATACTATCGCATTTCATTGTTTGATATCAAAACTTTTATAACTTAAATTAAAGTTATAAAAATTAATTCATTGATGCTTTAAATACTACGATTTATTATTAATACTAAGATGTCAAATTCCATTTCAAAAAGAAACAATTACTGTACTTCCTTTTCAATATTCAAAATTCATAACTCTGTGTTACACAATGCCAAGCCAACACAATAATTGTTGAGGTTAAGGAAATATTATCCTATTTCTATGGGTTCAAGAAAAACTATTTGAAAAAAAAGGATAATACATATTAAGTTATGGAACAATAATTATTTATAGAATATATTATAAATATACAGCTTATTTCCATGAAAATTATGTGATTAGAAGTGATCAGACACGATCAGCTGTCATTCAAGGTCATTTCTTTTCCGCCCTAGGCGTAAACTGACCTCGTCGGAAACAGAACGCTTTCGGCCTTCGTTTGAGGTGTGAAAAACAGTTCATTACGTCCAAGTGTGGCGAAAATAATTTACATTAGATACTGAATCCGAAAACAAAATTAACCCACATCTAGAAGTGTTGAAGAGAGAAGAAGAAGCGAAGAAGAAGAAGAAGAAGAAGAAGAAGGAGAAGAATAAGAATAGTAGGAAGAAGAAGAAGATGAAAGAGAAGGAGAAATAGAAGAAATAGAAGGTAAATTCTCGACTGGACCTGAAACTCTGTTTGAAAAAGTTCTGAAGGTATTTATCAAGTTTGAGAAAGTTTAGGAACGGTAAGCGAAAAAAGAGAGAGAGAAGGAGGAGGGAGGAGGAGGAGAGGAGGAGGAGGAGGAAGAAGGGAGGAGGAGGTGAAGGAGGAAGAAGAGGAGGAGGATGATGAAGCGAAGAGGTATATTTTGGAGGAAAATGAAAATAAGATGGCGTTGAATTCAGCTACTTGGGAAGTTTTTGTGGGACGAGACTGGATTGGAGCAAAATAAAGAAGAAGAAGAAGAAGAAGAAGAAGAAGAAGAAGAAAGAAGAAGAAGAAGAAGATAAGATGGAGAAGTAGGACCAGGGGGTGGAAAAGGAGAAGAAAAAGGAGGTGGTAAAGAAGGTATAGGATAAGAAGGAGAAGAACAAGAACAAGAAGAAGGAGTAGAATATAAATGAATTAAAGGTAGACGTAGAGAATGATGGAGGTTTGGAGACGGAAGATTTGAGAAAAGTGAATAAGAAAAGAAAGAAATAGAAGAAGAAGTAAAGATGGAGAAGGAGAAGATGAAAAGAAGAAAAAGCAGGAGAATAAATTAATGTAGGCTAGGGTGTTACACTGCAGTATTCCACCCCTTAGAGAAGTTTGAGATTTCTCTTTCAAGTTTAACTTTAGTTCGAAACTTTCCTGCTCTTGCTTCAAAAACATCAACTTTTTCACCTCATAATTGTTACTCCAACCTGATGAATTTTATTTTGTTATTATTTCATTGTTTCTTCAACATTATAAAAAGCCTTAATACGTCTTATCGACATTATTTTAATAGATTTATTTCTCAATCATCTCTCATATCCATATCAATTCAAAAACCTGGTTAATCTATCCTAAGGCTAGGCGTACACCGGTTAGTCAAGACAAGACAAGACAAGACGAGATTAGTCACGTTTAGTCACTGTAATACACATAGCTGCTTATGAAGCAACACACACCGATTAGTAATTACATCAGTGTGTGCTGCTTCATAAGCAACTATGTTAATTACTGTGACTGAACGTGACTAATCTCATCTTGTCTTGTCTTGACTAACCGGTGTACGCCTAGCCTTACTCTGGCAAAGGCAAAATGTAGGTTAGAAATGAATCACTCATCATAACATATGATTTTTGTGTTCCATTCCAATGTGAATTTTATGAGAATTTGCAAGAGTATGGTGGATTTGTCACCATACTTTTGCCAAGCTAACAAATAAAAAGTGTGACATGCAATGTCCACACTGTTACTATAAACTAAGGCTAGACGTACACCGGTTAGTCAAGACAAGACAAGATGAAATTAGTCACGTTCACAGATTCTTCACATAGTTGTAAAACAACACTTCTTGTGTCTTGACTAACCGGTGTACGCCTAGCCTCACACTCTCTGTAGTCTTGAGAGAGCTGAGCTTAACATTAACGGTTACCATGGAAACGCTAAATAACTTTCATTCGCCATCTGTCTTCTTGAAAAAATGCCACTGGATTTATGAAGCTCAAGTGGGAATTTCTCGTACTGATTCCGTGTTTCCGTGATCATTATCGTTATGAGTTCCAATTCCGTAATCCCTTCAAGTCCTTTCGTATGTAGCTGAATACCTGTTATTGTCATTATTTTTCTTTTCTTCAGCCCATTCTTTCACCTCCACCACGTCTTCTTCATCTTTTTCTTTATCTTATTCTACTTTTACTACTACCAATATTATATTATTATCTTCTTTGTCTCCTCCCCCTCCTTCTCCTCTTCCTTCTTCCTATTCATCTACTCTTCCTTATGCTATAGCTACACCTATTCCTCTTACACCTTCTTCTTCCTCTCCATTTTCTTCTTCTTCTTTTGAATCTTTTCGTCTCAATCTTTTATGTCTTAAATTTCCCTATTCATGTCTTCTCCTCCTCCTCTACCTCCTCCTCCTCCTCCTCTTCCTCCTCCTCCTCCTCCTCCTCCTCCCTCCTCCTCCTCCTCTCCTCCTCTTCCTCCTCCTCCTTCTCCCAACCATCCTCCTCTTCCAGCTCTCTCGTCTCGTACTCCTCCTCCTCCTCCTCCTCCTGCTCCTCCTCCATCTCCTTTTCATTTCATCACTGCATTCTTCACTTCTTCTTATCCTCTATTTTTCCTTCTACATCATCTTCTCCTTCACCTTGCCCTTGGTTCTTTCTCTCTCCTCTTTCCTCTCTATCTCTCTCTCTCTCTCTCTCCTCTCTCTTTCTCTCCCTCTCTCCTCATTCATCTTCTCCTACAGAAAACCGCCCAAATAACGAGTATGATAGGGGCTGATAGGGCTGATGTAAGAATTAGGGGGAAAATCTTGTCAAGGTTACAAAAAGGGCTGAAAAGATTTAGAGTTAGAAGGATGCATAGAAGAAGAAGAAGAAGAAGAAGAAGAAGAAGAAGAAGAAGAAGAAGAAGAAGAAGAAGAAGAAGAAGAGAAGAAGAAGAAAGAAGAAGAAGAAGAAAACATTAAGAAGGAGGAGAAGAAGAAAAGGCAAAAAGGATTTAGGTCGCCCCGGTTACAGGGTTGAGGGAGAGATGGAAGACGAGGAGGAGGGAGAGGAGGAGAGGGAGGAGGAGGAGGTGGAGGAGGAGGAGGAGGAGGAGAAGTGTGATGAAAGAAAGCTTATTGAACATGCCAATTCCCCTGAAAGCATCTGCCTACATTCCTCTGGCTAAATTCCTTATCTTTTTCTTTTCTTTTTCATATCCCCATACATAATATCTTCATTTCTCCTTATTTCTCTACTGCTTCTGCTTCTTTTTCTCCTTCTTCTTCTTCTTCTTCTCCTTTCTTCTTCTCCTCTTCTTCTTCTTCTTCTTCTTCTTCTCTCTTCTTCTTCTCCTTCTCTCTTCTTTCTTCTTCTTCTTCTTCTTCTTCTTCTTCTTCTTCTTCTTCTTCTTCTTCTCTTCTTCTTCTTCTTCTTCTTCTTCTTCTTCTTCTTCTTCTTCTTCTTCCTTCTTCTTCCTCTTCTTCTTCTTCTTCTCCTCTTCTTCCTCCTTCTCCCTGATCATTCGTCTTCTCCATTTCCTTCTCTCTTCTTCCTTCTTCTCTTCCTTCTTCTCTTGTTCTTCTTCTTCTTTTCCTCTTTATTCTCTTCCTCTTCTTCTCCTCCTTCTCTCCTTCTTCTTCTCTTCTCCTTCTTCTTCTTTTCTTCTTCTTCTTTGCCTTTTCCTTCTTTGCCTTCTCCTTCTCCTTCTTCTTTCTTCTCCTTCTCCTTCTTCTTCTCATCTTCTTCTCTCCTCTACTCTCTCTTCCTCTTCCTCATCCTCTTCTCCTTCTTCTTCCCATCTTGTTCTATTTCCCTTTTTTCTGACTTATGATGACGTATACATAACCTTTTCATAATCAGTAGGCTACCTATCCACAAGTAAAATTTCCCTGCCCAAATCATTTTCGATGTAATATTTTGTAAGATGTAAAATCGTTTTTTGTCAAATTCTTAATGTTTTCTTCTTTTATTTCCAGGGCCTGCCAAGACTATCATTCATGGATCATGACATAGCTACATTCAAGTAAGTTCAGTATTATTTCATCTTAAATTGAACTCCCAATGCTCAATATCAATTTGCTTCTTACTTGATCTATGAAAATATTGTATTCTAAATTTCAAAAGTTTACAATCTTTGCTATTCCAATATGGAGTTCATCTTAGGCTAAGCGTACACCGGTTAGTCGAGACAAGACAAGACGAAATTAGTCACGTTTAGGTCAAGGTAATTCACATGGTTGCTTATGAAGCAGCACACACTGATGCAATGACTAATCGGTGTGTGTTGCTTCATAAGCAACTATGTAAATTACTGTGACTAATCTTGTCTTGTCTTGTCTTGACTAACCGGTGTTCGTCTAGCCTTAGATAGAGACAGAAACAGAGAAAAACAAGAGAAAAGGAAGAAGAAGGAGACAAAGAAAAACATAGAAAGACTTGACATCTTTTCATAAATGCCAGTTGTTAATGTCTGAGGGATCTTTCAAAGTGATATAAATGTGACAAGTAGACAACCCTTTTGAGTTAATCCTTTTCATGATAATCTTGGTTTTATTTTTCATTCTCTGACACATTTCATTCTCAAAACCATCATGTTACTAATTTCTTGGTAAAGTGACCAAGTCATAAAGGCTTCCAAACTTCTGACAGTGAAATCATCTCATGAAAAAAATGATAATAAACTAGCCTATGCCCAGAGAGCCGACTAGCCAGGGCACCGCTGGTTTTATGAAAATGTGTTGTTAACTAAGGCTAGGCGTACACCGGTTAGTCAAGACAAGACAAGATTAGTCACGTTTAGTCACAGTAATTCACATAAATGCTTATGAAGCAGCACACACTGATGCAATGACTGATCGGTGTGTGTTTCTTCAAGCAACTATTACGTGACTAATCGTCTTTTTGTCTTAACCGGTGTACGCCTAGCCTTATTCAATACAATCTATCTATTCGCTGTGAGCATCTACGGTGTTGCGCTCTGGCGGATAATCGTATGCATCTTTCTGGTGAATTTTAACATGTAAAGGATAGTCTTAAGTACGTAAAAATTAGTTTATAATTTGAATAGAATTCCCTGTCGCTATTTTTCCTACTTGCCGATTGTGGAATTATACAGAGTGTTTCAGAACTCCCTACCAATACTCTAGGGCATTGTTCCTGGGTAGAAACCATATCTAAATATCATATTTAAATTGTCCGGAAGTCCTTAGTTACTCACACAGCTGCCATTTTGTTTTTTCACTTATTATTCTATTTCTTAATAATGGTAGAACATATGAAATTGTAACTTTGCACCAACATTTATGACAACTAGACAAAGCTACAAAAAACTATGACAATTTTTCAAATTCATAAAACAAAATGGCGGCCATTTAAAATTTTGTTCCTTAAATAACTCGAGAACTGTTGATTTAAATCTAAAATTTAAATCAGATTTAAATCTTTTTGGGCTGTAACAAAAAAAAATTGAATTAAATGTCCATGAATTTCTTTCTTTCTAATCTTTTTAAACTGTTGCCATCTAATGAAACAAAATTCAATTTCAATTTATTTATTCCACACACAACATCAAAACAACATGACATCAACATTACATACAATAATAACATGTAATGTTGAATAAAAAATAATAGAAAGAATGCTAATCCAGAAAAAAAGTTGTGGTGAAAAAGGGTAGTGCAAACGAAAGTTCTCCCAACTATGGATATCCATGTCATAGGAAGTCTTTCAAAATATAACAATATCACTATTTAGCCGCTCTGAAATCGGCCTTTAAAGTATAAAATAGCTAAATAATGAAAACTTCTCTCCAATATCTAAATGATGTGAGAGGCATAAATTGTAACCAATAAAGTTTCTGTTACCCAGTTCTGACATGATTCTTTTTCGTCCCTACAAATTGCCTTCATCACCTAAGGGCTTCAAATTTTTTTGGACCTCATATAAAAAATGTCAACCACCTCGTTTATAACGTCCATTATTTCTAACCTGACCAAAGATCATTATTCAGTTCTTTTTTTATTTAGAAAAATCGTTGGTCAAGCATTGATTCTTTATTGATGATTGTCAGAAATGGGGTAGGATGGCCAAAAAATGTTGAAAAGTGATGGTTAGGTTAGTAAAAAAGGAATTGGTGGGAAGCTGAGGGAGGTTGATTTATTTTTCTCTCTCTTTCTTATCACTCTCTCTCTCTGTTACTCTTTTGCTCTCCCTCTTTCTCTCTCCACTCTTATCTTCCATTCATTGGAATAGTACTATTTTTTATGAGTTATTGTGGTATGCAATAGGTCTCTAAGACCTGGCATTTGAATACAAATCAATCAATCAATCTCTTTCTCTTCTCTTTCTCTCCTCTCTCTCTTATATTTCTCCTCTTTTTCTACTTAACACCCTCTTTCTTTTTCCCTCCTTCTTTCTCCTCTTTCTCTCTTTCTCTTCTCTTCCTCTCCTCTTTCTCTTCTCTTTCTCTCCTCTCTTTCTCCTCTTCTTCTTCTCTTCCTCTTCTCTTCCTCTTCTGTTCATCTCCTCTTCCTTTTTTCTTTCTCTCCTCTTTCTCTTCCCTTTCTCTTCCCCTTCTCTTTATCACCATTTTTCGTTCTCTTCCTCTTCCTCTTTTCTCTCCTTTTCCACTCCTCTTTCTCTTTCCTCTCTCTGTTCTCTTTCTTTCCTCTGCCTCTACTCTTTCTCTTTTCTCTCATTTCCTTTTTTTCTGTCTTGTATCAATGTTGAAGCAATCCTTCTCTTTTTTCCTTCTCCTCTCTCTCTCTTTCTCTTTTTCTCTCTCTTCACCTCTCTCTCAATCTCTCACTTCTCCATCCTTTCCTTCTCACATCTCCTTCACACCACATCCTTTGCTGAGTAAGGTATTTCCATCGAATAATACCATATCAAAGTATAACGCTTGCTCGTTAAGCCTATACATGTCATCACTTCACAATGCTTTTATTATTTCAAAGAGAAATGACAAAAAAATGTGCAACCGGGTTTGGAGGGTTGGAAAAGGGGGGGAGAACAAAAATTTTGTACAAATTGATCCCTAACAAGACTACTCATGTATTCAGTCAGTTTTTTTGGAATAACAATGACCAACAATTGCTTTTTGACCTATTCATTATTTTATGGCGCACGACATGGGATATCTCACTCATCTATTAGGCACTACTCACACCTGGAAACTTCAAATCGAAAAGCAACTCATCGCTCGGCAACTCAGCGATGCAGCGGGTGACTTCAGTTGCTTGTCATACTCACAGCCGCTACTCCTAGTTGCCAGGTTGCCGATCGACTACTATCACATTATTCTCAAAAAGTAAATATTTTGAGAGTTTTATAACTTATCTTCGATATTTAATAAGTTGAAGTAACCAAAAAAAGGTGAAATGCTACTTTTTAAAGCAAATAATCTAACTTTTCCAGTTTGATATGGTTAGAATATCACCTAACCTCACTTTTCTGTACGTAGAATCTGTCCACACACGGCAACTCGATCACTCGGCGACCAGCATGTCAGATCGCAGAGCAACTAAGTTGCGCGGCGATGGAGTTTCCTATTCTGGAATCGCCTAGTCTGAGCCTCATCATTTGAAAACACATGCTGCGTCGCTGAGTTGCCGAGCGATGAGTTGCTTTTCGATTTGAAGTTTCCAGGTGTGAGTAGTGCCTTAGAGTGTCTCTAGAGCAAGAGAAAGCGAGAAAGGAGAAGAAAAAAAGAAGATGAAGAAGAACAAAACGAAGAAGAAGAAGATGACGAAGAAGAAAAAATAAGAAGATGAAGAAGAAGGAGAATGAGAAGAAGAAGATGATGATGATGATGATTATGATGAAGAAGAAGGAGGAGATGATGATGAAGAAGAAGAAGAAGAAGACGATGACGGAGAAGAAGAAGAAGAAGAAGAAGAAGAAGAAGAAGAAGAAGAAGAAGAAGAAGAAGAAGAAGAAGAAGAAGAAGAAGAAGAAGAAGAAGAAGAAGAAGAAGAAGAAGAAGAAGAAGAAGAAGAGATGAAGATAAGAAGAAGAGAAGAAGGTTGAAGAAGATAAAGAAGAAGAAGAAGAAGAAGAAGAAGATGAAGAAGAAGAATAAATAGAAGTAGAAGTAGAAATAGGAATAGGAATAGGGATAAGAATAGGAATAGGAATAGAAATAGAACAATAGAAATAGAAAAATGAAAATGCGAATGGAAGAAAATGAAGCAGTATTATAAAGCTATGGAAAATAGAAGCAACAAACACGAGTTATTATTATCCAGTGAACACCTTTGAGAAGCATGATACATGTCAAAATTTAAATAAAGGCAGAACATATCAGCTTCAATATATTTGCATGCAGTGTTGAAACATGGATCGAATTCCTCATGTCAAGAGATCACGTGACATTCACATATGTCTCCATATGTCACATGTATCTCGATGTTGTTTGACATGTATTATGA
Source organism: Laodelphax striatellus (assembly GCA_017141395.1). Classification (NCBI taxonomy): domain Eukaryota; kingdom Metazoa; phylum Arthropoda; class Insecta; order Hemiptera; family Delphacidae; genus Laodelphax; species Laodelphax striatellus. The sequence goes on along the minus strand of CM029543.1, from coordinate 4,468,933 downwards.
TGTCCCATTATTGAAAGGCCTGTTTTCATCTGTGATTTCCCGTTAGGAGTTTTCGTCTGTGTTTTCCTGTTAGTATATTCAGGAGGGAGCGTGGTATACTTAACCGGTCATCGCCGGGTATAAGGAAAAATACCAGGCGATGACCGGTTAAGTATACCACGCTTCGCCACGGACTCCCATATGTCCACACTTGTTCTATTTGTACTATGTATAGTGACATTAGTTTAATTTGACACTTGCCATTAGATAGATATATGGATAGATAGATGGATAGATAAGAGAGAGAGAGAGAGAGAAAGAGATAATTTATCGACGTTGCTGATGACCGTAGAGTACGATGGCAAAGAAATGATAATATCTCACTATCTATCCATCTAATACCGAGCGTCGAATTTGATTTTGACAAAAAAATCTGATTTCTGATTCTTGTGTGCTTACAGCATGCTGCATATTCTTGATATGAAGAAGAAGAAGAAGAGGAAGAAGAAGAAGAAGAAGAAGAAGAAGAAGAAGAAGAAGAAGAAGAAGAAGAAGAAGAGAAGAAGAAGAAGAAGAAGAAGAAGAAGAAGAAAAAGGAGAAGAAGAAGAAGAAGAAGAAGAAGAAGAAGAAGAAGAAGAAGAAGAAGAAGAAGAAGAAGAAGAAGAAGAAGAAGAAGAAGAAGAAGAAAGAAGAGAAGAAGAAAAGAAGAAGAAAAAGAAAGAAGAAGAAGAGGAAGAGGAAGAGGAAGAAGAAGAAGAAGAAGAAGAAGAAGAAGAAGAGGGAGAGTAAGAGGAAGAAGAGGAAGAGAAACCAGACTGGTTGAAATTCATAGGTGAAATTTTAACTTGTGACTTTCGTGAAACTAGCCACTGGTGAAGAGATCTCAAGTAAAGTGCAGCAGAATTTATACTCGTGACCGAGCGCTGTGATTGGGAGTTGAACGGCCTATCAAGGCGAACGACTGCCATTGGCCTAGATAAGCTCCTCCCACAATGGGCGGTTTGTACGAGCGTCATAGCAATGGCGGTTAAAACAACTCACATAGCAAAGAGAATGTGACTTGCACACAGATGAGGAATTGTGCAAAATAAGACTTTTTCACTTTAATCTTAGACAGAAATTACAAGAAATCAAAAGAATTAAAAATACTTTTCAATATAATATTAATTAATTTTCTCATTTTAATTGCTTGATACTAGATAGTACTCCTCATACTCCTCTATTAATACAAAACATTAAACAAAAAAGGAAATGCGAGAAAAGAGAAACAATAGAGGCAGAGGGAAGAAAGAGAAGAGGAAGAGAAGAGAAGAGAAGAAGAGAAAGAAGAAGAAGAGAAAGATAATAGAAAGAAAAGAGGAAGAGAAGAGAAAGGGAAGAGTAAAAAGAGAAGAGAAAAAAGAGGGAAAGAGAGGAGAAAGAGAAGAGAAGGAGAAGAGAAAAGAAGAGAAGAAGAGAAAAGAGAAGAGAAAGAGAAGAGATAAGAAGAGAAAGAGAAGAGAAAGAGAAGAGTAAGTGAAAAGAGAGAAGAGAAGAGGAGAGAGAAGAGAAAGAGAAGAGAAAGAGAAGAGAAAGAGAAGAGAAGAGAAGAGAAAGAAGAGGAATAGAAAAGAAGAGAAGAAGAGAAAGAGAATAGAAAAAAAAGAGAAAGAGAAGAGAAAGAGAAGAGAGAGAGAAGAGAAAGAGAAGAGAAAGAGGAGAGAAAGAGAAGAGAAAGAGAAGAGGAAGAGGAGAGAAAGAGAAGAAAAAGAGAAGAGGAAGAGAAGAGAAAGAGAAGATAAAGGAGAAAGAGAAAAGAAAGAGGAAGAAAAAGAAGAGAAGAGAAGAGAAAGAGAAGAGAAGAGAAGAAAAGAAGAGAAAGAGAAGAGAAAAAGGAGAGTAAGAGAAGAGAAAGATAAGAGAAAGAAAAGAGAAAGAGAAGAGAAAAAGGAGAGTAAGAGAAGAGAAAGAGAAAAGAAAGAGAAAAGAAAGAGAAGATAAAGAGAAGAGTATTGAGAGAAGAGAAAGAAAAAGAGAGTGGACATGGAAAGTGTGAAGAACAATGACATGTAGGCCTAGCAATGATATGAGAGACATGCTTGATAAATGGAGATAAGCCACATGCTTTGAGGGGAAATTGGAACTGACTATCAGCGCACAGCAATCAGCTTCATTCACGGAATCGGGCCTATCTGATCCCATAACAGCTCACCAAAACTGTTCTACTGTATTTCAGGCTGTTTAAAATCGATAACGATGTATCACAATCGATAAGATCGATATTACACTAACGATGTATCACAATCGATAAATTAAAGTATAGATTCATGAAAAGACTAGATTTATAAAACACATATGCCTGGTTGTTCGTACGTCTATTTTAACCGTATAATTTAACCGGGCGATAAATCCGGGCATAATGGGATCGACGACAAACTGAACTAACTTGAAATGAAGAATTGAGACAAAATAGTGTTGGAAAGCCTTGAATTGCATTGACTTTATTTGCAAAACTACATCACTCATCATTTTTATTAGATGTTATTACAAAATAATATTCTGTTGACAAAATTAATGTATTGCACTCAGAGTTTTTATCAATGAGGCAGAAGATATATTGTAGTGAAAAATACTAATGGCATAATTTTTTCAAATATCAGCTGGAAAAAAGTAGTAAATAGAAGTATCTATAGTGATATATTGATAAAGTGAAATATCTATAGTTCAATGCAAGGTGATTAAAATACAAGCTAGTGTTCACAAGCATTTCAGCTTCAAAACACTGAGCCAGCTGATTCTGTGACGTCACAGTTGACTAGCATCACGTGAACCAGACACAAGGAAATCAGAAATCAGAAATTTTATTGACAAAATTACACAGTACAAGGAATTGAAAGGATGCAAAAAAGAATACGAAAGAAAGAAAGAAAAAATAAAAAATAAAATCAGAAATTTTATTGACAAAATTACACAGTACAAGGAAGTGAAAGGATGCAAAGGAAAGAATACGGTGATGAGAGGGAAAGAAAAATCCCGAAACCACAAAGAACCAGCAACAGCATGTCACCAATGATGGAACCTTTGAGAGTTCCACCACTCCGCCTTTGACAGCAGCTTCCTATATTTACAGAGAGCAGGAGAAAAATTAACACAACAAACAGTGTTGGACAGAGAGGCGAACCCTGTGCAACGCCAGTTTGCATTAGAGACACCGTCGGCTGTAAATGAATTCAATTACTGTCAAAGGCTTTTGTGAGATCAACGAACGGGCGCCATATAGAACGCCTTGCTGATGTAGAACACATAAATACAGTATATATCATGTATAGCAGGATCCAATTAACTTGTCATAAATCAGCTGATCCAGTAATAATCAAACAGTGATTTCGACACAATAATCAAAAGGCTTGAAAGTCTTAAAGACCTTTAAAGTCTTTAAAAGACCTTTTTAAAGAAGACCTTTCAAAGAATAACTTTTTAAAAGACCTTTTCAATAATCTGAGAGATTCAGCATTTGTAGGTTAAGTATTGTGATCATATGCTCGTCGATCAGCTGATTTATGACAAGTTAATTGGATCCTGCTATAGAACGCCTTGCTGATGTAGAGTACATAAATACAGTATAATATATCATGTACGTTTACACTTATTACATGTACAGAGTGTCCCAAAAAATAGTGACGCAAGTACTACCACGGTATTCTACAAGTCAAAACAAACAGAAAATGTCGTTGGCAAAATGCTGATTTCTCCTTAGTTTACCTGTAATCCGCCATTTTGTGTTTTTAATATTTTTCATCATATCTCGTTGAAAAAACAAGATTTTCTCATGAAACTTGGTAGGGGTATAATTAAAGGTGTGGTTTACAAAATACATATATCGATAAATTTCAATATCTGTTTTTTCAAAAATGGCGGCCGACTAAAATTTTCAATTCGATTTTACTGGAGAAATATTGCTTTTTATGATAAAATGTAGGAATACAAAAATGTAGAGAATTTTATTCTGAATAAAATGGTATATGATTTAAAAGAATCGGATAATAAATAACCGAGATATGGCTATTTGAAGATCACCACTTCTGTGTTTCTTCATTTCTTCAGCAGTGAGACATGAGAATAAATTTATGAATGCAAAACATATGTTTGCCTATCTTGAACGTTCTCAAATTCACTATTGTAAATCATATTTTCACATTCATGAAATTCATCAATTGGTTGTTCCATCAAATAATAAATTGAGAACGTTCGAGTGACAAAGATAGGCAAACATATGTTTGTTTTGACTTGTAGAATACCGTGGTAGTACTTGCGTCACTATTTTTTGGGACACCCTGTATATTGTATAGTGTGATATATTTGTTTGCACAATAATTATACATGTGTATTGTGTAGAGTACAACATGCTAGCATGGATCATATCAATGTATTTGTGTTCATACACTGGCTGAACTTGACAGACGCTGTCATACTTTTACTTTAAAATCTGATACCTTTCTATGAATAAATGTGAATAATGAAAATATACAATGCGACAGGTCCACACTAGATTTAATTATACTTCGTACGTGTATTAAATTTATAGGATAAATCCTAACATTAATGATCGACGACAAACTGTTCTAATTTGAAATGAAGAATTGAGACAATATAGTGTTGGAAAGCCTTGAATTGCATTGATTTATTTGAAAATTACTCATAATTTTTATTAGATGTTATTAAAATAATATTCTGACACAAAATTCATGTATAAAAATACTGATGGCATATTTCTTTAAATATCAGCTTGTTGTACAATTTCAAATTGTTGAAACAAAATTAATCTCGATTGATTTAAACTTTTTCCATTAAATTTTTTACATAGATTCAGATAAATATTTCGAATATGTAATTTATTAGAGAAATTTTATGACCAAAGTATACCACGCTTCGCCACTAAAATAAAATAATTATGTTGTCTTTGCCAATTGTAATTCTATCATGACTGAAAAGAGATTTCCCTCTTTTTCAATTTCATTTTTTTCTGTTTATACTTGCTTTTCAATTATTTTCTAAACCTTATGTCTTCATCCCATCTACACAAATACGGAAAACGTAAAACCCGAATAAACCGTGAGGTAATCCATCACTTCAGTAATCTTTTCAGGTATACATAGCGTATATCCATGTCGCGTTTCTGCCTTCTGAATAATTGAACGAAAGCTATTCTCAATTCCCTCTACTACATCTTCTCCTTTTCTGCCTCTTCTTCTTCTACTCCTTCTTCTTCTTCTTCTTCTTCTTCTTCTTTTCTTCTTCTTCTTCTTCCTTCTTCTTTTTCTTCTTCTCTTCTTCCTCTTCTTCTTGTTCTTTCTTCTCTTCTATTTTCTTCTTCTTCTTCTTCTTCTTCCTTCTTCTTCTTCCTTCTTCTTCTTCTTCTCTTCTACTTCTTCTTTTTCTCCTCCTTCTTCTCCTTCTCCTCCTCGTAATCATCTTCCTCCAGCACCTCCTTCTCCTCCCACTACTCTTCCTCCTCCTTCCCCCTCCTCTTTCTCATCATCCTCATCCTCCTCTTCTTCCTTCTCCTCCTCCACTTCTCCATCCTCTTCCTCCTGCTCCTCCTTCTCCTCCCCCTCGAAAGTAACAAGTCACTTTGTAACAGTTTCAAAAAGATAATAACTGACAAGTTACTTTTCAAAAAAGTCAATGAGAACAGATGTGCCTATTCTCAGTTATCTGTTACAAGAAAACGAGTTATTTTGTTATTTGATTTGAAAAAAAAATAGTTTATATTACTTCTAATCTACATGTTACGTGAAATTGTATATATTTGTTCAGAGGTAGCCGAAAATTATTCAATATTTCAAATTATCTTGGGCTAAGATTATATCACTGAATACTGTTAGGACCCGATAGGGTTCTTAATGCGATCGTACTGGTGTCCGTCTGTCCGCACGATAACTAACGAACGGAAGATCGTACACTTTTGAGATTTGGAATATAATATCTTCATAGATGAAGTAAGAAGCCTATTGATTTTGAATATTGAGGGTTGAATTTAAAAAAAGTTACAAGCAAAAAATAGGTAGCCTACTGTAATCTCAGGTTTTTTACTTAGGTCACAGCTTGTTGAGCTTTTGGTACTGTCTTTGCTCAATTCCCACTATTGGCTTTTTTTTGCAAACGACTTCTAGTCTGATGCCCGGTTTTTCAGTCGTTCAATAAACTTATTGAATCAATAACTTTTTTTTGCATCTGAAAACACATGGTTATTGATTCAATAGTGCTATTGGATCCATAAACTCTCTATTGAGCGACTGAAAAACCGGGCATTAATCAATTATTCATACAGTAAATTATGTAATATCAAAATAAAAACAATTCATTATTGATAATTTGAAATTATTTATTATGTTCATTATCTTTTAAAATATTTTGATCAATAAAACAATGCAAAAATTGCGATTTTGAATTTCATTAGCATTAATAATTGATTATGTGATTATTATCATGAGTAATATTTGACTTTCATTGGTGAATATTTGAAATTGAACAGTTCACTTGAAATTACGATTATTTTCAGACTGAAACTCTTAAAATTACCAGCCTGCTTACAATTCATAGGTGAAATTGTAACTTGTGACTTTCGTGAAACTAGCCACTGGTGGAGAAATCTCAAGTAAAGTGCAGCAGAATTTATACTCGTGACCGAGCGCTGTGATTGGGAGTTGAACAGCCTATCAAGGCGAACGTCTGCCATTGGCTTAGATAAGCTCCTCCCACAATGGGCGGTTTCTACAAACATCACAGCAATGGCGGTTCAAACAACTCACATAGCAAAGACAATCTAGGGCTAGGCAATTCTCTTACTTGCACACAGATGAGGAAATGTGAAAAATAATACTTTTATTTCACTTTAATCTCAGAAATTCCAAGAAATCAAAAGAATTGAAAATACTTTTCAATATAAAATAAATTAATTCTCTCATTTTATTTGCTTCAAACTAGAGAACTTCTCCTTATACTCCTCCATTAATACTGTACAAAACATTAGAACAAAAAAGGATAGGAGAGAAAAGAGAAACAGTAGAGGCAGAGGAAAGAGAAGAGAGAGAGAAGAGAAGGAGAGGAGAAAGAGAAGAGAAGAGTAAAAGGAGAAAAATAGAAGAGAAAAAGGAGGGAAAGAGAAGAGAGAGAGAGAAGAGAAAGAGAAGAGAAAGAGAAAGAAGAGGAAGATAAGAGAAAGATAAGAAAGAGAAGAGGAAGAGAAGAGAAAGGAAGACTAAAAGGAGAAAAAAGAGAAGAGGAAGAGAGGAGAAAAGGAGAGAAAGAGAAGAAAAAGAGAAGAGAAGAGGAAGAGAAAGAGAAGAGAAAGCGAAGAGGAAGAGTAGAGAAAGAGAAGAGAAAAAGAAGAGAAAGAGAAAAGGAAGAGGAGAGGAAGATAAGAGAAAGAGAAGAGAAAGAGAAGAGAAAGAGAAGAGAAGAGAAAGAGAAAAGAAAGAGAAGAGAAAGAGAAAAGAAAGAGAATAGGAAGAGAAGAGGAAGAAAAGAGAATGGGGAGAGAACGAGAAGAGAAAGATATAAAGAAGAGAAAGAGAAGAGAAAAAGGAGTGAAAGAGGAAGAAAAAAGGAGAGAAAGTGAAGAGAAAGGAAAGAGAAAAAGGAGAGAAAGAGTATATTCTCCTTCTCCTCCTCATTTTAATGGTGAGGCAATGTCTACCGGATTCAACTAGTAATTATGTAGACTTAGGCTAGGCGTACACCGGTTAGTCAAGACAAGACAAGACGACATTAGTCACGTTTAGTCACAGTAATCCACATAGCTGCTTATGAAGCAACACACACCGATTAGTCATTGCATCGGTGTGTGCTGCTTCATAAGCAGCTATGTGAATTACTGTGACTAAACGTGACTAATCTCGTCTTGCATTGTCTTGACTAACCGGTGTACGCCTAGCCTTAGCTTAAAACAGTCTCTACGCATTATAGAATTGAAACCAAAACTCCACAGCCTATAGAGTTGGTTTTGTATGTTGGGGCAGAAGTTATCAGTGTTTAATGCTTCAGTGATAATCACCTTCAGGCCCCCCGGACATGGGTAAAGGGGGGGGGGTAGAACCCTTTTGATGGAGGTTTGGGGGGGGGAGGTTACCTTTTGATGGAGGTTTGGTGGTGGGGGCAGGGAGGGTGTTTCCAACCCGTTTGTTTCCCCTTTTCATTCACAGTTCCTGCTTTTGAAAAGTCCACCTGGAAAATAGAAATGTGTGTGTGTGAGAGAGTGTGTGTGTGTGTGTGTGTGAGATAGAGAGTGTGTGTGTGTGTGTGTGAGAGAGAGAGAGTGTGTGTATGTGAGTGAGAGATTAGATTAGATTATCTACTTTATTCATGTAGATTACAAATATGTCGGCTCAAATTCTGGATTATGATAGTTATTGCAATAAACTACTTTTAAAATTGAAGTGATTATACAGTATTCGATTAATTGAATAAAACAGATAGGGAGATTATTAAATGAAATGATAATATACTAATAAATTTCGAGCTAAGAAATCAAATGATGATATACAGATGTAAGCTTTAATCCTAGATTATTAAAAATTATTCTACTTATATAATGAATATCATCGAAAATAAAAGTAATTTCAATTTTCGATTCACTTGATTATATGAATGTGATATAGATATAATGAAGGGATAGGAATGTCATATAGATAGAAATGTCATAGAGATAGGAAACCGTGGCGAAGCGTGGTATGCTTATTTGGTCATCGCCGGGTATATTTCCTATAGGAAATACCCGGCGATGACCAAATAAGCATACCACGCTTCGCCACTGATAGGAAAGTCATAGAGATAAGTAAGAGTAGAGAGAGAGAGAAAGGAAAATAAAGAGAGCGAGAAAATGGATGTAGAATTACTGAAAACAGATGACAGATAGTGGAAAGAGTAAAAGCGATTAGAAAAAAAAGTAGGTTGAAAGATAAATAGAGAAAGAGGGAGTGACGGAAGTTGAGAGAGTGAAAATAACAGAGAAGTAGAGGTATCAATAACAGAGGATAGATATCAGGAAGAGAATAAAGGAGATAGTGGAAAATAAAAAGAGAGAGAAAGAGAGAGAGGGGCAATAAAGCGAAAGGATTGATAGTGACAGGAACATGTCAGGCCAGATGTCAACTAGAGCATTTATGAAAATTTAAAACCGTACAAATCAAAAACTTCCATACCAAAAAAGGGGATTTGAACCCCTTTCCTTTCTGAAAAACGGGACTTACAACCCCTTACTACCGAAAAAGCGGGATTAACACCTCCTCCTCTTCCTCCTACACCTACTCCTCCCTCCTCCTCCCTCCTCATCCTCCTCCTCTCCTCCTCCTCCTCCTCACCTCCCTTCCTCTACCACCTCCTCCTCCTCCCTGTTCCTCTCCTCCTCTTCCTCCTGTTCCTCCTCCCTCTTCCTCCTCCGCCTCCGCCCACTACTGCTACTTCTCCTCCTGCTACTCCTTCTCCTTCTTTCTCCTTCTTCTATTCTTCCTCCTCCTCCTCCTTATTCTCCTCCTCCTCCTCCTCCTCCTCCTCTCCTCTTCCTCCTCCTCCCTCTTCCTCCCTCCCTACCCTCCTCCTCCTTCCCCTTCTTCCTCCTCTCCTCCCTGTTCTCTCCTCCCTCCTCTTCCTCCTCCTCCTCCCTCCACGTTTCTTCCTCCTTCTCCTCCTTCTCCCTCTCCTCCTCCTCCTTCTCCCTTCTCCCTTTCCTGTCTCCTTCTTCAACCTCTTCCCTACTCCTTTCTTCCTCCTCTTCCTCCCTCCTCCTCCTCCTCCCTCCTTTCACTCCTCACCTCCCTTCCACCTTCTCCTCCTCTTCTTTTCCTCTCCTTCTCCCTCCTTCTCCTCCCCCTCCCTCCTCCTCTTCCCTCGTCCTCCTCGTCCTTCTCCTCCTCCTCTCCTCTCCCTCTTTCCTCACTGCTCTCCGCCTCCTCCTCCTCGTCCTTCTTCCTTCCTTCTTCTCATCCGTCTCCTCTCCCTCCACATCCTCCTCATCCTCCTCCTCCCCTTCCTCTCCTTCCTACTCTCACAACCTGAAAAACCTGGCTCAAAATCCTTTCCTCCCCAATGTTGGAAAAAGGTTGATATCTACGTACAAACAAATCCGGAGCAAAAATTGCACAAAAGTGCAATGTACAAATCCGTTCACATGTTTTGGAAATCATCGAACAAAATCCCAGTTCGAAAATAGGGAATGGGCATTTTTAATTCAACACCCACCCCTGTAAAATTAGAGATATTTTCAACTTCGATGTATCACGAATAGCTCGACCATTGGGTGGCTACCTGTTTTTCCGACTTGTCTGTTGGTCGAATTGGCCTTTTTCAGTGTCTGATTAGGTCACAGGAAAGTGTCTGATTAGTCACAAGTTACCCCGGTCGTACACCGGAGCAATAAGCAATAGTCAACTAGCAACATATGGATCATATGATTGTCTACTCTATACAAACCAATAATTCAATGCACACTGAAACAGCTGATTTAGGTGTGCATTGGACTATTTGTCTCTATAGAGTAGACGATCATATGATACAAATGTTGCTTATTGCGTATTGCTTATTGCTCCGGTGTACGAGCTGCCTTACAATTTCACCCATGAATTTTAAGCAGACTGGAAATTTTCGGAGTACCACTCTAAAAGTCAGCTCAATTCCAAGTCATCTGTAAAATTTCAAGTATTCACCAGTGTAAGGGCCGGTTTCTCCAACGACAGTTTAGTTTAAACTTAGGTTTTACCACTCACTAGAAACTTTTTTGTCAGAAAGTTCGATGTCCGAACAGCTGACAATTTGATTCAATGATGCTAACATTTAATCAAATGGTCAGCTGTTCGAACATTGGACTTTCTGACAAAAAAGTTTCTAGTGAGTGCTAAAACCCAAGTTTAAACTAAAAATTGGTTTAACTGATTTTGGAGAAACCGGCCCTAAGTCACATATCTTTCAGGATGTTAATCAGTTATAAATAACAGTAACCAGTGATATTATCCAAGCCCAAGATAATTTGAAATACTCTATTTGAAGTTCTCTCTCAGTCGGTTCTCTCTTGAAACCCTCAAATGTTTGTGTAGAGTAGACAATCATATATGATTCAACCTGCCTCCAGTAACCTGAACGTCTACTAGAATCGTGAAAATCAGCCTTTATGTGAAAATTGTATGTGTTTGTTTAGATATAGCCGAAAATTATCCAACATTTCAATATCTTAGGCAGCTCGTACACCGGAGCAATAAGCAATAGGCAATAAGCAATATTCGGATCATATTATGATCGTCTACTCTATAGAAACAAATAGGCCAATGCACACCTAAAGCAGCTGTTTCGGTGTGCATTGAACTATTGGTTTGTATTGAGTAGACAACCATATGATCCAAATGTTGCTTATTGCCTATTGCTTATTGCTCCGGTGTACGACCGGGGTAAGGCTTTGAGTAATCATGAGTAATATAGCACGAACCTTTTAACTTGTCAGAAATCTGCTGTTTCGGTAATAATTAAACAGTGATTTCGACACTATAATCAAAAGGCTTAAAAGTCTTGAAGACCTTCAAAGTCTTTGAAAGACCTTTTTAAAGAAGTCCTTTCAAAGAATAACTTTTTTAAAGACCTTTTCAATAATCTGTGAGATTCAGCATTCGTAGGTTAAGTATTGTGATATTGCTCGTCGATTATGTTTTCTGACAAGTTGAAAGGATCCTGCTATATGTGACTGTCACTGGCGAACAGCCGACTGAAAATTCAGCTGATTTTCAGAGTGAAACTATGAAAAGTTCAAGATTGGTTAAAATTCATAAGTGAAATTGTATTTGTGACTTTCATGAAATGGGCCCCAGGTATTAAATTGAGTATTTAGATAATAGGCTGAGTAAAAGAATATAACTCAAAATATTATAATTGTAATCAATAATAACACAAGTAATAGTAACGATTTTTTTTAATTTAGCAATAATAATAATTAAATAAATAAAATTCATAAAATAATTGTATAGTTCTTAAAATAATTGTATCATAATTCAAAATATCTAATTTCTCCATTTTGTTTTTCTGTTACAGCGTCAGCCACTTATGATGTACCCCGTCTGTGAAAAGTGCAACGTATGCATTTTGAGGTTATGTGATGTGGATCAAACCGAAGACGTTCTTCTTGAAAGCAGAAATCTCAACAAGGAGTGGTCCAGCAGTCTCGTGACAAAGGGACAAGTACATTAATCCGAAAATCTAGGAAACAATTTTAGAAATTTCCAAAAACAATTTTAGTCAAATTTTCTACGACCATCATCAACAACTACGCTTAGTGAACAAATTTTATTAATTTTTTTATAAAACTCGCCGATATTTCAGTTTCTATAGGTGTTTAACTAATTAATTCTTAGAACAAATTTTCCCTTACCTCAATATTGCAAACTTTATCAGGTCTAATAGCCCTTAAACTAATTATTACCCGTTAATTTTTGTAAAAGTTTTACGTTAATTTTTCAAAGTATTCTTCAAATTCATTCTTACAACCTTGATAAAGTTCAATTGTGGTTAAACTTATAATTTCCTAACAAATCTCCTTAACCTCATTCTTATATCCTTGATTGACTTCAATAGGAATTGAACATAAATTATTTCGCTCCAATTTTTGTAGTATTTTGAAATTAATTCTTTTAGATTTTGAACAAATTCTCCCTCAACTTAATTTGTGAACATATTTTAGATGTTGTTATTTATTTAAAAATCTTTATTTCCATAGTTAGAACAAATTATTATATTAAGCTTGCAGGGAACAAGGTTTTAATAATTTAACTACAAACAATTTTTGAATAATTTATTAAGTGATAAATGATAGTATTTTGTTTGAATTGATCTTTTATTTTTCAAATCTCAAAACTTTTACTACTTTGAAGCAACTTGAAGAAGAAGTTCATTTAGAAGCCAAAAGAACAAAAATTATCAAGTGCAATACTTATAACATATCATGACAATTTGAACAAAAATATATTCAACTGCCTAAATTAGTCATATCAAAACATTTTACTTCACCTAACATATCCCTTGTCTATTTATAATTGTTTTTCATATTATTGCTAAACATTTAGTGTAACCTCAGCATATCATATACATTCCTACTTAATACATATCCTACAGAAATACTGTATTTTATACAATTTTCTGGAAATTTTTGTTTAGGTCCACTTTAAACTTTGTCCTAGAGTTCCTAACTTTCAGTATTTCCAAAACTTATCAAACTTGATTCCAAATTTCACATTCCATAAAAACTATTGAAACATTTCTCAAGTTCAAATTTGACCTTGAACTTACTCAATATCACCTTTAAATATACCATATCACTTTTCAGTTTCAATCGTAATTTTGAATAGAAATAAAGGTTTGAATTAATAATATTTCTACCTTCAACCAATTATTTTTTTGGATTTCAAGTTGAATAAACTCAACTCAATTTGATAGTAAGATAGAACAATTTACGCTCAGACAAGATCCTGATAAATAACAAGATATTTCAACAAAAATCTATTCAAGTTACGACAAAAGTATTGTAAATAAAACCATCTACAGCTGAAATTTGAAAAACAAGTCTGAAATTAATCACCCCAAAACAGTAATTTTGTTTAAAACCTCACAATTAAATCTACCCACTCTTCCCAATACAAAACAAATCTTTCAAAGCTCTCATTACTTTTTTTTCAAATCTGCAAAAATAACTGCCCTTTCCACCAACATAAAGAAAAAACTAAACAGATTTACTATACTATGAAATTGTGATAAAACAGTGTGCAAACTCCAATCCTGATCAAAATATCTAGAAATCTGTGCAAAAAACTTCAAAAATGGGCTACACCTTGTATTTATCACGCGCATACACCTATATGCTTAGAAGACGTTCCGCTCTTTTGAAAGTCGTCTTTCTACTATGCACAGTCTGGTTAACTGTTGCCTTCCTGCTGTTTGTTGAACAACGCAATAGTTCCACAAACATTCAGAACCAATTCGATGAAGCGGGTGTGGCTTTAGGACTTGTGGGGGGTATGGATAACGGTGATGGTCTTTTAAAAAGTGGCGCCCGAAATGGAGGACCAAACTTACAAAATGGCGGCGGAGGACCAGCTGGTCAAGTGTTGCGTGCGCCGCAGTCGTTACAAAAACAAAGCAGTGCGTCAAATAATAACGTAATAGTGATTGCGGGTAAACATAGTGGCGCTGAAGTTCCGGGACCACAAAATGGAATCGGGGGAGTGTTGGTGCCACCGCGCAGCAATGGGGATCATTCAAATATGGCGCCCAACTATGGGGAACTGGGTAAACCAGTAGTGTTGCCGACCAATATGACACCGGAAGTGAAGAAACTTGTGGATGAAGGCTGGCAGAAAAATGCGTTCAACCAGTATGTGAGCGACTTGATATCGCTGCATAGACAGCTGCCGGATCCAAGGGATGAATGGTGAGTGGATTTTACGTATTTTCCAAGTTTTTCTTCATGTAGTTTTGCTTGATATTTTTCGAATATTTCTGTAGTTTTCCTCAATTATCATGTACAGTACCTTGGTAGTACAAAGATCAATGATGGATTCCTTGATAAGACAAATTTTTTTAATTTCTTTGAAACTTTTGTGAAGTTTGTTGCTAAAACAACACTGATGCTTTTACCACTATACAATGTGGTTAATAGGAGACAAACCTCCATGAGACAAATGTCCTATGATTTGACTAGGAATGATTAATCTCATAAATAAATATTTCTAGCTCAGAACCTCTACATCTACAAGATGAATGTAACCTCTATACTATAGGCAGAGCTGTAGTCTGGCCGGTAAAGCCGGTCCTTTCTACCAGGGCCCGGGCCCTAGGTGCTATTTTAGGGGCAAGGCCCCAAGGTTATTCCTATTTGACAGGCCCTCACCATTCTGTGAGAAGGATCCCTCAATTTTTAATACATTCACGGCTGACCAGAAACGTTTGCAAGATGCTTAAATGTAAAATAGTCATAGGGGTTTGACCTTTTAATTAACAACATTGTATCAATCTCAAGCAATCTCTCTCTATCTCTCTGTTAAGTGTGAGAGAGGGCCGACTGCGCCCTAACTTCGCCCTCCTAGGTCAAAATAAAGGCAGTCATTCTATTATATTCTTTCCCGGTCTCTCTCCCTCTCTCTCTCTCTTCCTCATCCTCCTTCGTCTCACACTTTTTTTGTACAGTCTGACATTTCAAAAATATATTTCCAACTCAACGCCTGGAATTTCACGCATTTCACAGCAAAACAGCGCTTAGCTGACGCTTGCAAATTTATTCCACCCTCATTCATTATTCTTATTGTTTGCCAGATTTTTTCTTGACTCTTCTTCTTCTTCCTTGTCCTATTCTTGCTTCTCTTCATCTTTAGCTTTTACTTCTCTTTCTCCTTCTTCTTTTCTTCTTCTTCTTCTTCTTCTCCGTCTTCTTCTTCTTCTCCATCTCATTCATTTTCTTTTTCTTCTCATTCTAATTTTTCTTCTTCTTAAGGGATAATCAGTTTGAATCAATAGAAAAATGAAGGAAAGTATAGATAGAAAAATGAGGAAACGGGTAAGGGGATGGGAGATTGATGAATAACTTGAAATAGACTAATTTAATTAGAAGCAAGAATAGGAAGAAGGAAAGTAAGGAGCAAGATCAGGAAAAGACAAAGAATAACGAGTAAAGAGGAAGAATGAGGGAGAATGTAAAGTACAAGTTGTTGGAGACGGTGAAGTAGAAGAAAAATTAGAATAAGAAAGGAAAATGTGAAAGAGAAGTACAAGTAGGTGAGAAACGAAGAAATGAAGAAGGGGATGATGAAGAACAAGATGAAAAGAATAAGAATAAGAGGAGTATGAGAATGAGGAGTACAAGAAGAAGAAGAAAGAGAAGAAGGAAGAAGAAGAAGGAGGAGGAGAGGAGGAGGAGGAGGAGGAGGAAGAAGAAGAATACTAAGAAGAAGAAGCAGAAGAAGTTGGTAATGAAGATAAATAACAAGTTAAGAAGAAGTCAAAGTTGAAAACAAAGAAGGCGAACTAGCGTAAGAAGAAGAACGAATAGAAGTGGCTTGAAGAGCAAGAAGAAGATAGAAAAGAAGTAGAGGGTGAAGAAAAAGAAGAAAGGGAGGTTTAAAGGAGGAGTAGAAGATAAGTAAAAAGTATGGAAGTAGAAAAAAGGGAAGAAGGAGAAGGAGAAATAGAAGAAGGAGAAGAAGATGAAGGAGAAGAAGAAGAAGAAGAAGAAGAAGAAGAAAAAGAAGGAGGAGTGAGAAGAATGAGGGAGAAGAAGAAGAAGAAGAAAAACAAGAAGGAGTAGAAGAAGAAGGAGGAAAAGAAGAAGTTGAAGACAAAGATGAGAAATTAAGAAGGGTGATAAAAAGGATGATGTGAGAACAATAGCCTGTCTGATGTCTTGTCTACTCTACCATACTGTTTTGAATTATTCCGGTTAAGCTAAAAATTGTGAATCTGCCACTAAAGAGAGGGAAAGACAGATGAAGAGAGAAAGTGGGAGACAGACATAATGAAAAATGTAAAGAAAAGCGTGAAAAACATTTTTCCGCTCGGTGATTTTGAATGTCGAGTTATTGCACTGACTCCTGTTTTTCTTTCTATGTTTTTCCGGAGGAAAGATGAGGAAATTATGGCACTTATAACTTGGGGCGTCATTTGAGTGACGGGTAGTGAAACGATTAGGAGGAGGAGGCAGGAGGAGGAAGGGAGAAGGAGGAGGAGGAGAGGAGTGAGAAGGAGGAGGAGAAGGAGTAGAAGAAGGAGTAGAAGGAAGAGGAGAAAGAGCGAGAGAAGGAAAAGGATAAGAAGAAGAAGAACGGTGAGGAGGAGGAGGAGAATAAGAGGGAGGAGAAGATGAAGAAGAGGGACGAGGAGAAGAAGAAGAGGTAGGAGGAGGAGGAGAAAAAGGGAGGAGGAGGGAAGGAGAAGAAGAGCGAGGGAGGAGAAGAAGAAGAAGAAGAAGAAGAAAAAGTAGAAGAGTTGGGAAGGGGGAATGAGAAGATGAAGGAAGAGAGGAACATAAAAGAAGAAGAAAATAAGATCTGAAAGCAGAATGAGAACAATCGAAGAGGATAATCAGGCAGATCTTAAATAAGAGGGGGAGAGGCAGAGAACGAACATGACAAGGAAATGAGAAAACAAAGAGGAAGAAAAAAAAGGAAGTGAAGAAGAAGAAAAAAGAGAAGAGAAGACAAATAATACGCACCATTCCTAAACTTTCTGTTTTTGGTTGAATGTTTGAGGACGGTTGAAAACGAATAAATGCTAAAGATTATTACAAAGACATGGTTGAAAGGAGGAAAGAGGAGAAGATGGAAAGGAAGAAGAGGGAGGAGAAGAAGAAGGAGATAAGGAAAGAAGGAACAAAAAGAACTATGAATGACACTCAAAATAGCTAAGCAGCCAGGATTTGGTTGAAGGGAAGAGGTAGGAGACCTATAATAAGAGGAAGAGGAAGAAGAAGAAGAAGAAGTAGAAGAAGAAGAAGAGACTAAACAGCTATCTCTCCAACCCTGCATTCAATTTGCAAGATTAAAGCTAGAAACCGAAAAAGTAAGGGCTTATCCTTTTTGTCCTTATTCTTCTTATCCTTCCCCTTCGTCTTCTTCTCCTTCTTCTTCGTCCTCTTCTTTTAATTCTTCTTCTTAATCTTCTTCTTCTTCCATTACCCCTTCTTCTTCTTTTATAACATCTCCCCTTCTTTTTGAAGTATAAAGGTTTTCTTTTCTTTGCTCACTGAGAATTGCCTTTACCGCTGTAAGTGTTTTTTTTCTTTCTTTGAAGATTCGCCCATCTTCATCAAGCTTTTTCCTTTGTGCTTACTTCAGCAATTTTTGTCTTTTTAGCATAAATTTCCAAAAGGCGCCTTAGTAATTTACAAATGCATATATGGTACATATTATTGAAGAGTGTAAGGTCCGTATTCAAGTAAGTTTTCTTCTTAAGGCAAGGCGTACACCGGTTAGTCAAGACAAGACATTAGTCACGTTTAGTCACAGTACTTCACATAGCGGCTTATGAAGCAGCACACACCGATGCAATGACTAATCGGTGTGTGTTGCTTCATAAGCAACTATGTGAAGTACTGTCACTAAACGTGACTAATCTCGTCTTGTCTTGTCTTATCTTGACTTAACCGGTGTACGCCTAGCCTTTTTATTAAATTCTTTTCAAGTTGATATTGATTTTTGAAAGAGAGGTGAACAGTTGGAAAAAGAAGAAGAAGAAGAAGAAGAAGAAGAAAAAGAAGAAAAAGATAATAAGTAGGAAATAAAGGTTAAAACCGTTTTGAAAAAGAATTGAAAGTGAAATAAAACATTAATAGATATTAAATCTCATAAAACCTGTACAATGTCTCACGAATTGTTAAACACCATTTGAAAGCCAGTGGTTTGACAATAATTGAACAATTATAATCCGGACAAAATATGATTAATAATTGTTTGGGGGAAAGAGAAGAAGGAGGCGAAAGAGAAGGGATGGAAGGAGAAGAAGAAGGCAAAGGAGAAGGAGTAGAAGTAGGAAGAAGACAAGAAGAAGAATAAGAAGGAGAAGAAGGAACAGGAGAAGGATATTCAATTAAGGAATCTAGCGCCGCTGAAATTATTAATAATCTCATTCAAAATTGTCATAATTACACTGTACTGTCTGGGAAATTAATATTTTTGACGAATTGTAATTTGCGCGCCTTGCTTTTTGAAAGCTGAAGAGGTGTAACAGAGGGATAAGAATAAAGTGGTGGAGGAGGAGGAGGTGAAAGAGAAGCAAGAGGAGGAGGAGGAGGAGATGTAGGTGGAGGAGGTGGTGGTGTATTAAGAGGTTAAGGAGGAGGGAAAGAGAAATAGAAGGAGGAGGAGGAATTATTATTGTCAACATAAATGAAGAATGGAGAAGGAGCAAGAACATATCCTTGTTGTCAACCAGTAATAGAAACTCAAAAACTTGTGTTACAACACTCACCTAATCTCAAAAATAAACACCTTATGACAAGATATATGAAATAATTCATTGCCATAAAAATAGACTGAGATCGCACAATTGTTATTTCTTCAGACAAGCTAGCATAAATGCGTCGAATGCTTTTGATAGATCTATTTTTTGAGAAAATTTTTGATTTGAACAATGGAACTTGATCAATTGTACACTGATGGTGAAATGAAATAGTACATTAAGAATCGTATTGATGAAAAAACATAGACTAAAGTAGTAAGAACATCAAAGGAAAAAAACAACAAGCAACATAATTTAAAATGAGGAGGGGAGAAATGTACATCCATAAAACCTGTACGCTGGTTGTACTAAGACAAAGCAAGTACAGAGATATTATCAGATAATGAACACCTAATGATATGACAGGACCAAAGAGATTAAGGGAAGTACCAGGGAGAGAGAGAGAGAGAGAATTACAAGATGAGAGTTAAGGTTTCCTCTAGAACGTAACAGGGATCTGGGAATTCTCGACAACTTTCCCTATGGGGGTTATTTACAAGTTCTGAACACAGTCAACTCTCTCTCTCTCTCCCTGACTACTCCCCAAGGGTTCAAACACTTTCCCTACAATTGTTCCCTGAAGTTGAGATTTTGATTCAATTAGTAGCCCACCATAACTTCACCAGGTAAACAACTGCGAAGGACAATATATAGCAGGATTATTTTAACTTGTCAGAAAACAGCTGATTTAACGTCGGTAAACGAGCGTACATCAATCAGCTGTTTTCTGACAATTTAAAATAATCCTGCTATACTTTGAAGAAGGACCATGTATACAAGAAGGATAGTTTGTCTTTTTGAGGACAATATAGTATAAATAAATTGACAATACCACATTTTGAAAAAAGGACAATATGTACTTTGGCTGAAAGACAATAGTATACAGGGTGCGTGAAAAATTTGGAAACGGCTCAATATTTCTTATACAAAGGTAATTTGACAGTGGGTGACATTGGGGATCGTACTAAAATTGAAAATACCACTTTACTGTGACATCAAAAATCTGGTCTGGTAATCAAAATATCTTAAAAACGGTTAGACATATCGATGTGCGGTTCTCGCCATTCATTTTCTCTTGAAATTCTGTATCGAAATCACATGTGCATAACATGACCACCTTCCAATTTAAAAAAATAAAGTTCGATTCAATACGGCGGATCCAATATGGCGGACCGGATTTTTGAAGTCACAGTAAAGTAGTAAAATTTTCAATTGGTACTCCGAAATACCATGTCAGACCAACTTCCTTATGTAAAAATATTGAGTATTGAGCGTTTCCAAACTTTTCACCCACTCTGTATACATTGAAGGAAAATATATCGACATTCGTTACTGAAATAACAAATGAAGAAAGAATAAATTGGATGGATGAAAGAAATTATAAGAAGTGGTAGTAGAAGGAGGAAAGTAAGTTAAAGAAGAAGAAGAAGAAGAAGAGAAGAAGAAGAAGAAGAGAAGAAGAAGAAGAAGTAGAAGAAGAAGATGAAGAAGAAGAAGGAAGAAGAAGTGGAAAGGAAGAAGAATGAGGAAGAAGAAGGAGAGGTAGAAGGAAGAAGAAGAATGAGAGGAGAAGAAGAAGAAGAACAATGAGAAGAATGAGGAGCAGAATAAGAAGAAGAAGATAAAAGAATAAGAAGGAGAAGGAGGAGGGAGGAGGAGAAGAATAAGAAGGAAGAAGAGAAGAAGAAGAAGAAGAAGAAGAAGAAGGAAGAAAATGAGGAAGTAAACATCGATTAAAGCAACAGCAGTAGACTATTAGCGGAACAATATTTTATGTGTATGAATTGTGGTGAAAGGCTTGGTGCATTTCGTTGAGCAAGAAAAGTTAATAAAGACAAAGATATAAATGCGACAGTGAGAAGGAGAAAAGGAAGAGAAGTAGAAGAAGAGTGAAGAGAAGGAAGGAGAAGAAGAAGAAGAAGAAGAAGAAGGAAAGAAGAAGAAGAAGAAGAAGAAGAAGAAGAAGAAGGGAAGAAGAAGAAGAAGAAGAAGAAGAAGAAGCAGTTATAGAAGAAGAAGAAGGAAACAAGGAGGAAGAAGGAAGAGACAAAGGAAAGGAGGAGGAGAAGAAGAAGAGGAAGTTAAAGATGATTATGATGACGATGATGATACAGAAGAGGAGAGGAAGAAGATGAAGAAAGTGATGGAGGAAAAGAGAACAGAGAACTGGAAGAATGACGACGATGATGATAATGATGATAGAGATGAAGAGTGTGATGGAGGAGAAGAAGTAGGGAAAGAAAACTAAGAACTGGAAGAAGGAGAAGAGTGATAGAAGCAAGAAGAAGAAAAGAAGAAGGAAATATGAAGAAGAAGAAGAAGGAGTAGGAATGGAAAGGAGGAGAGAACAGAGTAAGTGGAATTATTTTCAATTGGAGATATTCAATTTTTAATTTTGATACCATCCCCAATGTCACCCACTGTCAAATTATCTTTGTATAAGAAAATAATATTGAGCCGTTTCCAAACTTTTCACCTGAAGAAGAAGAAGAAGAAGAAGAAGAAGAACATGAAGAAGAAGAATGGAAGAAGGAGAAGAAGAAGAAGAAGAAGAAGAAGAAGAAGAAGAAGAAGAAGGCAGAGGAGGAGAAGAAAAGAAAAAGAAGAAGACGAAGGAAAAGAAGATGAAGATGAGGAATGAGAAGAAGACGAAGAAGAAGCAGTGATAAATAAGGAAAGGAATAAGATGGAGAAGTATAAGGTCCAGAAATGGTAAATGGGGATAACACCATATGGCACCACTAAGTAGAAGCTAGGGAGGCAATCCATCAAAAGGGTGGAGAGGGGTTGAGAGCGATTTCAGTGAACCGGGTGTTTCGACTGAGAATTGGAATGGAATGAGGGAATCAATGATGAATGACCGGGACAAAACGGAACAAATGAGAATGATACATGGGGTGGAAGTTTCGGTTCAAAGTGGGAGAATATTAGTAATGTTGCAAACAACATGTTTCCCTTCTCTCTCTCCTACTCCTTCTACTCCTTCTACCCCTTTTTCTTATTTTTTCTTCTTCTTCTACTACTTCTTCTTTGTTTTCCTTTTCTTCTTTTACTTTTCTTCTTTCCCTTTTCTTCTTCTGTTTCTTCCTCTTCTTCTCCTTCCTCTGTTTCTTTCTCTTCTTCTTCTTGTTCTTCTACTTCTTCTTCTCCTCCTCCTTCTTCTTCTTCTCCTTCTTCTTCTTCTACTTCTTCTTCTTCTTCTTTCTTCTCCTCTTCATCTTCTTCTACTTCCTTTTCTTCTTTACTGTTTCTTTCTCCTCTTCTTCTTCATCTACTTCTTCCTCCTCCTTCTCCTCCTTCTTCTCCTATTTCTTTTCTTCTTCTGTTACTTCCTCTTCTTCTCCCCTTCCTCCTTTTCCTTCCTTTTCTTCTTCTGTATCTTTCTCTTCTTCTCCTCCTCCTTCCTTTTCTTGATTGATGGAAATTTTGAGTTAAATGAGGTTACTAATACAAAATTATTTTGGGTACAGTTTTGATGAATTGGGGCTGCTCTATGTTTTTATCATCCTAGATCATACTTTCAACATAATATTAATACAACAAAGCCTCTAATAAGTTTGAAAAAATCATATGACTTTCAACTCTACATTACCTTATCAATGCTAAGGCTAGGCGTACACCGGTTAGTCAAGACAAAACAAGACGAGATTAGTCACGTTTAGTCACAGTACTTCACATAGTTGCTCATGAAGCAACACACACCGATTAGTCATTGCATCGGTGTGTGCTGCTTCATAAGCAACTATGTGAATTACTGTGACTAAACGTGACTAATCTCGTCTTGTCTTGTCTTGACTAACCGGTGTACGCCTAGCCTTAGAGCTGAATTACAAATCAATCAAACTATCTCTAAAACTATCCTTGAAATATAATATAATATGTGAATAAGCCATGTCACTCCTTGGTATACAGGCAATCTTTGTGCAAAATTTCTCCTTTATCAGTCAAGTATTTTAGGCGTGATGGACCTACAGACAGTCATCTCACTTTTATAATAGTATAGATTTCAATATTTACTGTTAAATTCTGGATTTGGACAAATCTTCATAATATTATTTTAAAAAGCTCTCATTTCTATGCAATGATTCTTTTGAGAAAAAGATCATAATAAGTCTAGCTATCCATCTTATTCATTGTTAAGTTCTTTATGAATCTCAGACAAAGTCTTTCCTAAACCTACTATACATTGTTATGTATTCCAGAAAAGAATAATTTTATTATTTATGAGAAGAGTCTTCGCTGAATACATATCAAATACACCTCATATCTTCTCTTCCATATTCTTGCTTCTTCTTCCTATTTTTCTTCTTCTCTTCTCCTTCTTCTTCTTCTTCTTCTTCTTCCTTCCTTCTTCCTCCCTTCCTCCCCTCCTCCTTCTTCTTCTCTTCTTCTTCTTCTTCTCCTTCTTCTCCTCCTTTTCTTCTTCTTCTTCTTCTCTCCTTCTTCTTCTTCTTCTTCTTCTTCTTCTTCTTTTTCTCCTTCTTCTCCTTCCACTTCTTCTTCTTCGTCTTTAATCTCTTCTCCATCATCATTTTCAATTCATTCTTTCCCCCTTCTTAAGCCGTTTTTATGTAAGAATATATAACAAAATATACTTCAATATCATACTAAATATATTCAAATTCTATTTGAAAAAGGTTAAAATACATATTTAATGTTCTCTCAATTATAGCAGGATTATTTTAACTTGTCAGGAAACTTCTGATTTAATGTAACGTTGATGAAACAGGCGTACATCGATCAGCATGTTTTCTGACGATTTACGTCAATCAGCTTTTCTGACAATTTAAAATAATCAACAACCTTGAACAGCTGACTTATACAATATTATAAGCAGGAAGAGGAGAAGGAGGAAATGAGGAAGAACAAAATGAGAGGGGAAAAAAGAATCATCGATGAATAAGAATGAAGAGGTAGAAAAAGAAGAAGAAGACTAGGAAGAAGAAGAAGAAGAAAGAAGAAGAATGAGGAGAAGGAGGAGGAGGAGGAGAACTAGGAGCAGAGGAAGCAAATCGTTCAGTTGTTTTTTAATGGCCTTTCAATGCCTGTAGAGAGTTTGGAAAACCACTTTGAGTTTTCTCTCAGACAAGACTATACAACACCGCTAAAATCACCAACAAAGTTTCCTATTTATTTTATTCTCCTCTTCTCCTTCTTCTTCCTCCTTCTTCTTCTTCTTCTTCCTTCTTCTTCTTTTTCTTCTTCTTCTTCTTCCTTCTTCTCGTCTTTCTCCAACTTTTTGTTATTTGGGACGACGTAAACCTCAATTGGTCTCTTGTCAATTGTTATCTTTTTCTTCTTTTTCCCTCTCCACTTATTCACAAGTTACTCTGTTATCTATTGAAGTCCAAAACTCCATCTCCATTTACTCAATCTTCTTTCAACTACTGTACTAGAAAGTACTAGAAATACTACTAGAAGTACTATTTTGTATTTTTAGTACTTCTACATTTTTTCTTCATTTATTCTTCTTCTTCTTCTTCTTCTTCTTCTTCTTCTTCTTCTTCTTCTTCTTCTTCTTCTTCTTCTTCTTCTTCTTCTTCTTCCTCTTCTTCTTCTTCTTCTTCTTCTTCCTCTTCCTCTTTTTCTCTTTCTTGTTCGTCATTCTTTCTCCTTCTCCCCCTCCTCCTTCTCCTCTCACTCCATTCCTCTTCTACTGGTTGTTTCCTTATAACTCATTGATTGAGGTGAGCGAGAGAAACAATATAGAAACAACAGGCTAGGCTGGCCCATCAACCATCGATTCTGATGTTGAAAAGTTTTGAAGGTGGAACAACTTGAAGAAGAAGAAGAAAATATAGAATAAGGGGGGGGAAGAGGTGTAGGATTCTCGAACGAGTTGTGACTGAAAGTTATATTTTGTGTGTGATGAGTTATCAGACTTTTTTCATCGATCTATCGATTCTTCTTCTTCTCCTTTTTCTCTTCTCTTTTCGGTTCTCTTTTTGATCAATCTTTTTTATACTACTTCTCCTTCAACATGTCCTTCTTCTCCCTTTCCTAGGATTCTCCTCTCCTTCTCCTTTTTGCTACTCCTTTTCATTCATCTCTACCTCATTTTCCTCCTCCTCCTCCTCCACCTCGTCATATTTTTTCTCCTCATCCTCATGCTCCTCCTTCTCCTAGGGAAGATGAAGGTGGAAGGTGAGAGAGAGAGAAGTAAATCAGAAGTAGGTGAAAGATGAAAGTACCTTGATGATAAAAAGAGAGAGGAGAGAGAGAGAGAGAGAGAGAGAGAGAGAGTAGTGAGGAGGTAGTGGATGAGAAGTGGAGTAGAAAAGGTCGAAAGAGGAAAGAAGAAGAAGAAGAAGAAGAAGAAGAGGAAGAAGAAAATGTTTCCCACTAGGGAATGAACATAAATGGCAAATACCGTGGAGGTGGTGGAGAAGAAAAGAAGAAGAAAACAAAGAAGAATGAAGGAAAAGAAAAGTTTTCCCTCCTGCCATATTTTCCACTAATTAACGTGTTGAGAAAAGCCACCTGTCTTTCAAGATGAGGTAACAGAAGAAGAAGAAAGAAGAAGAAGAAGAAGAAGTGGGAGGGTAGAAAAGGAAGGTTACCTAACACCCCCCTTCGCCCCAACCAATTATTCGCACCCCTCTTTTCTGTTAGCCTGTTCTTAATTTATTACTCATTACTTTATAACCTACTTTATCAAAATTAGCTCTATTATCTCATTAAAAACCGCACACTTTATCCATTGCCAAGTCATAACTTCCAATAAGCCTTCACACTTTTTGGGAGAGTTTTATGAGGCAGAATCAACTTCAAAATCTTTTGATAATTATAATAATTTTATGGGATAGCCCTCTCCTGTTTCTTTCTCTCCTCCTTCTCCTCCTCCTCCTACATCTCCTCCTCCTCCCTCCTCTTCTCCTCCTCCTCCGTCTCCTCCTAGAGATTTATAGGATATTTAAAAATAAGAGAAACATTTCAAGCATTTTATTTCTCTTGACTTTTTCAAAGCTTTTGACATGATCATTCAACTCCTAATCGAACTAAATTCAAAATATCTGCCTTAAACATCCCTATAATACACTTATCAGCATTCTACTTTGAGGTTATCGAACAATAGGAGAAATATACAGCGTGATTACTTCATTGCAAGAGTATTTAAAGCAAATCATAAATGGTGGATGGATATTGATGATTTGAAACAAGAAATAACAGCAACACTCTACGCCTGATATCTACAGAGTGTGAAACGAGTTTGATTACCTATCGGGTTGATATTAGTCGAGTGTCTTCAAACTTTATTAAATACGCTTTGTAATGATGTATAACAGAAGGTTCTATTATGTTTCTTTCGTTAAATACACATTTTCAAAGTTGTGGTATTCTTTCTGAATCACTCTGTATTAACCATTTACTTTCTCTTGATTTTATGAAAGCATTTGACACAATCATTCAATTCTTAACCGAATTTATCTCGAAATAACTGTCCATAACATCCCTAACTAACAGTTTTAGCACTCTATTCAGACATGATTCCGCGATAACACTACCAGATCTGACCTAGGCTCAAATATAACGATTATTGCCGAAGAGGTTCCACAAGGCTCCATATTGTCACCCTCGATTTTCAGCATATAGCACATTCATTACCAATGCTGGATAGGGAGGGGTTTGTTAGTGTCCCGTAGGGGTTTTAAGCCTTGCCACTAATGTAAAATCGGATTTCGGGTCTCAAAACATTCACGGCGACTGACTTTTCCGGGAAAGAGTTGGAATTGCAAGGACTTGTCCGTCGCTTCACTGCGTTTTGCAAACTACTGTAACGATCCATGTCCCCCGGTTCCGGGCTTAGTCTTATTTATTTTCATGGCACTTTGAGAGAGGGTTTAAGACCCTTGCGTTGCTATAAACACAAACGCACACACGCACGCACGCACATGTTTTCAATGGGGTTCAGAGTTCTCCGGAGGACCATTTCAAATCGGACGACTTTTGGATGTGTGCAAAGCTTTTGAAAAAGCCGGTAAATTGCGGCTTGCGGCTTGATCACGCCTGAATGGAAAATAAACGAGGAGAGTCCTTTAATGTGGCACCCTGTATAAAGCTCAGGGAGATCTGTTTTTTATTCTAGAGCTGAATAGATTGATAAGTTATATGAAATAAAAAGTGTGTTGACAAAGTGTTGAATGGAAGTTGATGTGAATTGATAAGTTTCACAAAATAAAAAGTGTATTGAACAATGAAGAAGAAGAAGAAGAAGAAGAAGAGAAGAAGAAGAAGAAGAAGAAGAAGAAAAAGGAGGAGAAGAAGAAGAAGAAGGAGGAGAAGAAGATGAAGAGGAGAAGAAGAAGAAGAAGAAGAAGAAGAAGAAGAAGAAGAAGGAGGGAAGAAGAAGAAGAAGAAGAAGAAGAAGAAGAAGAAGAAGAAGAAGAAGAAGAAGAGGAGAAGAAGAAGAAGAAGAAGGAGAAGGAGAAGAAGAAGAAGAAGAAGAAGAAGAAGAAGAAGAAGAAGAAGAAGGAGGAGAAGAAGAAGAAGTGAAGAGGAGGAGGAGGAGAAGAATAAGAAGGAGATGAAGAAAGAAACCGATTTAGAGCAACAACATAAAGAAGAAGGAGACATAAAAGAGGAAGGGGAAAATCATAGTAGAAGAAGCAGGATAACGAACAAATTAGTCTTTTCAGAGTGATGCAACTTAAGGAAAACCATGCTTATTTCAAAGATGAGATTGATAAGCTTCACAGTATAGATTCTCTCTTCTGTTTTTTTTCCTTTTTATTAAGCTTTTATAAACTTACATAAAGCATGTGTTATACATGTGTTTTATGCTATATAATAGAAACACTTCTCTTTGACTAATACTTCAACAACCTTGTGAAGCAAAAGTATTACAAATAATCACTCCTACTCAGCATTTTTGTAGATTACTGCCTGGTTGTTCGTACGTCTATTGAATTTAACCGGGCGATAAATCGAGGATAGCAACATAGTGGGATCGACGACAAACTGAACTAATTTGAAATTTAAAATCAAAGTGAAATAGTGTTACCAGAACAATATATTTCATATCCAGCTGAATGTTCTAGTAAAATCAACTGCATTAACATTCTCTCTAATCAAATTAAGCATGTTCATTCAAAACGAACTAGGCTCCAAAAGTTGTGTTAAGCCAGTCAATCATTAAAGACTTTTGGTTGTAAACTGAAATCTCTGTACTATTTTCCTTTGATCTGATGAATTTTAACCACATGTTAAAAATATTTATCTGATGTCTATGTAAAAATGTAACCGCTGGAAAAATTCAATCCTCAATCAGCACCAATTAATTTAACCCTTGTTCAACGGAGTAGAAATGTTTCAACAATTTGAAACAGGTGCACAACCAGCTGATATTTGAAAAAATTATGCCATTAGTATTTTTTTCACCAACCTTCTGCCTCATTGATAAAACCCTCGGAGTGCAATTCATAAATTTTATTCCACACAATATTATTTTGTAATAATATCTAATAAAAATGATGAGTAATGTAGTTTGCAAATAAAATCAATGCAATTCAAGGCTTTCAAACACTATTTTGTCTCAATTATTCATTTCAAGTAAGTTCAGTTTGTCGTCGATCCCATTATGTTGCTGTCCTCGATTTATCGCCCGGTTAAATTTAATAGACGTACGAACAACCAGGCATGAGTATCGTGTCAAAGCTGCATAATATCAGCTGTTTACTGATCGCCAAGCTTCAAATTAAAGGAATCGCACTATACCTCTGACTAGCTCCAACTTAATAAGCATACTATGAATTGTTTCGTACTAGATTATAGACTCACTCATTATGTATTGTTGTTTTTGGCTGAATAAAAATTTTTTTTTGGAATACGAGGCACGTCCCAAAAGTAACTTCCTTTTCCTTCGCTTACAGGTGTAAGGCGCCCAACAGAACGCTGACTAAGCTGCCTTCCACGTCGGTGGTGATCTGCTTCCACAACGAGGCGTGGTCGGTGCTTCTAAGAACCGTTCATTCAGTGCTGGATCGTTCTCCCAAACATCTGCTACACGAAATTATACTGGTTGACGATTATTCCGATATGCGTGAGTATAATACCGGGTTATCATAAAATAATGTGCTTTCAAAAATTGGTGCGATTTTCGACAAACATTTGACGCGGATAAGTTCGGATTCCTGTCTAATTTAGGTTATCAACGCTGGTTTCTATAAAAATTCAATCTTCGCACCATTCTTTTATGATAACTCTGTATTTCTTATATTATTCAATCATTTGTCAAACTTATTTCAAGAGAAATAGATGAGTTCATGAGATTTAGAAAGTCCTAGATTAAAACGGTGGCTGAGCATCCACAAACGTTTGTCGATGCTGCCACCGTTTTAGTTCATGACTTGGCTAATGAGCTCATGAACCCTTGAAATTTCTCAACTCTTGGTATTGAAAAAACTGAAAATGACGAAACTAACACTGGAAGGCAAATTTGTAACCCAGGCAAGGCGTGCACCAGTTAGTCAAGACAGGATTAGTCACGTTTGGTCAGTAGCCATATGGGTGTTTGTGAGCACCACACCGATGCAATGTCGGTGTTTGTTGCTCACAAGCAACTATTATTCGCGTGATATCGTCTTGTCAACTCATTTGAAATTCACGTGCACCGGTTGGTCAAGACAAGAGGAATTGTCACGTTTGGTCATACTTCACATAGTTGTTTAGCAGTTGCCACACCGACGCAATGACCAATCGGTGCCCATAAGCAACTGAATTATTGTGACTAATGACTAATCATCTTCACTAACCGGTGTGCTAGCCTAAGAAGAGAATCACTTAACATAACATATAAATTTCATACAATTTCAATGCAAATCTTATAGGAATTGGCAAAAGTATGGTGGATTTGACTGAGCTAAACAAATTTCGCAATTTTTGGGAAAACTTGAATTGAGAGTTTGGAAACTTAGAGAGAGTGACTGTGTCAAGAACAAGAAATTGAGAATTAGTTGAAGAGAGAGAGAGAGATAGAGAGAGAGAGTGAGTGGAAAGTTAGATATAATTAAGATTCGGTGTAAGACAATGAGAATAGGGTGGAAACCCTTCGAATGACCTTCCACTAATTACAACCAAGTCTAACTTAACTCAATAGTAAGTTTTGGAGTATACGATTAGACGCACTCACTTGGGACTTGTTGAGGAGGTTGAGGAGGAGGAGGAGAAAGGCGAGAGTGAGAAGGAGGAAGAGGTAGGTAAGAGAAGGACGTTGGTAATGATGATGATAAGAAGGAAGAGGAAAAGAAGAAGGTAAAGGTAAAGGTGATAAGGAAATTGGAATTGAAGAGGAGAAGGAGAACGAGGAGGAGGGAGTGGAAGAAGAGGGGGAGAGGGGTTGATGGGGAAAAGTAGAAGGAGGAAGAGGAGAATAAGAGGAGGAGGGATCAAGATAAGAAGGAGGGAGAGGCAGTGAGAAGGAGGAGTGGAGAAGGGGAGGATGAGGAGGAGAAGAAAGTGAAAAATGAGAAGTAGGAGGAGGAAGGTAAGAGGAGGACGATGATGAATGATAATGATAGAAAGGAAGAGGAAAAGAAGAAGGTGAAGGTGATAAGGAAATTGGAATTGAAGAGAAGGAGGAGGAGGAGAAAAAGGAGGAGGAAGTGGAAGAAGGGAGGAGGAGAGAAGAAGAGTAGAACAAGAATAAATGAAGAAGTAGAAGAAGAAGAAATGGGAGGAAGCAGATGAAAGAAGAAGAAGAAAAAGAAGAAGAAGGAGAAGAAGAAGAAGAAGGTTGGAAGGAGAAGGAAGGAGAAGTGTTTACGAAGCCATGTTCAATTTGTCTCTTCCCTGAGTTGCTAATAGTTCTCATAGATAGTTGACTTGAGTGTGAATATAACGAGGCAAATACAAGAAGCCCTTAAGGCCTTCCTCAGGGTGTTCTGAACAGTCTCACATCGATATAATACATGTCGATATATCGAGAACTCATTTACAGAGATAAGATTCGAGACTCGAAAAAGATACAACAATATAGGCCTACGGTGAGAAGAAGTCATTTCAACATGTGAACACTGGACTCAATTTTGGAAATCATGTAAAGTGATTGTGAAAATAGAAAAAGGTAGATATGAAGTGAAGGGCGAAGCGAACAGGTCGTCAAGACAGACAAGACAACGTTTATTCACCAGTACATAATTGCTTATGAGGCAACACACAATTAGTCATTGCATCAGTGTGTGCCTTCATAAGAACTATGACATTAATGATGTGACGTCAAACATGTTTGCAAAATTCATAGATTCTGTTATGGGATTCTAGTTAAATATAAACTCACCCATTTATCACTCTTATTTTGGGGAAGACAACCTCAAACATAACATCGAATAGTCTTTCTAAGCTTAAAATGATGATAACTAACACTGGCAAAGGAAAATATTGTAGGTAAGAAGTGAATTACTAAGGCTAGGCGTACACCGGTTAGTCAAGACAAGACAAGACGAGATTAGTCACGTTTAGTCATCGATTAGTCATTGCATCAGTGTGGGCTGCTTCAAGCAACTATGTGAATTACTGTGACTAATCTGACTAATCTCGTCTTGTCTTGACTAACTGTACGCTTAGCTTTCATGACATGTGATTTGTGGTTTATTCAATACAAATTTATGGGGATTGGCACCAAGTAGTGGATTTGTCCGAGAGCTAACCAATCAAAAGTGTGACATGCAAATGACTGCAATACGCTCTCTGTAGTTTTGACTGAGACAAATCATCCAATTCATGTTGGCTTCTACGTTTATAGCAAAGACCGTGTCTATTGTCGAAGGTTATTTGGTCTAAGGCTAGGCGTACACCGGTTAGTCAAGACAAGACAAGACGAGATTAGTCACAGTGCTTCACATAGTTCCTTATGAAGCAACACCCACCGATTAGTCATTGCATCGGTGTGTACTGCTTCATAAGCAACTATGTGAATTACTGTGACTAAACGTGACTAATCTCGTCTTGTCTTGTTTTGACTAACCTATGTACGCATAGCCTTACATGGTCGAAGGTTATCAATGTAATTTGTACTAATGCAGGGTTATCATAAAAGAATGGTGCGAAGATTGAATTTTTATAGAAACTAGTGTTCAAGCCAAACAACCTAAATTTGACAGTAATCATGAACTGATTCGCGTCAAATGTTTGTCAGAAAATCGCACCAATTCTTTTGAAACCGCACCATTCTTTTATGATAACCCGGTATAATAATCAATTACGGTTTATTTAATTATTAATGAAATATTATTTTTTGTTTCAGCGCATCTGAAGAAACAGCTAGAAGAGTACATGGAAATGTACCCGAAAGTGAAAATCGTCAGAGCCACCAAGCGAGAAGGTTTGATCAGAGCAAGGCTGCTGGGGGCGAGATACGCCACAGCCCCGGTTCTCACCTACTTGGATTCTCACTGCGAGTGTGCTGAAGGTACGTCTCTATGAGGCTTCTTCTTCTTCTTCTTCTTCTTCTCTTCTTCTTCTTCTTCTTCTTCTTCTTCTTCTTCTTCTTCTATTTCTTCTTGTTATTCTTCTCTTCTTCTTCTTCTTCTTCTTCTTCTTCTTCTTCTTCTTCTTCTTCTTCTTCTTCTTCTTCTTCTTCTCCTTCTTCTTCTTATTCTTTTTCTTCTTCTCCTTCTTCTTCTCATCTTCTCCTCACCTCCTTCTTTTCTCCTTCTCCTTCTCCTGATTCTTCTTCTTCTTCCTCTTCTTTACCTCTTCTTCTTCTTCTTCCTCTTCTTCCATTTTCTCTTCTTCTAATCTTCTTCTTCTTCTTCTTCTTCTTCTTCTTCTTCTTCTCCTCCTTCTACTTCTTTTCTTCTTCTTCTCTTCTCCTGTTTCTTCTTCATCTTCTTCTCTTCTCTTATCTCTTCTTCTTCTCCTCTTCTTCTTCTTCTCCTCCTCCCCATTTCCTCCTTTCCTCCTCCTCCACCCTACTCCTCCTCCTCCTCTCCTCCTCCTCCTCCTCCTCCTCCTCTTCTACCACTTCTTAATTCTTATTCTAATTTGCTGTGCAGGTTGGCTGGAGCCGCTTCTGGATCGAATAGCTCGCGATCCGACCACAGTCGTCTGTCTGTTCTTCATCTTCTTCCCTCTTCATCTCCTCCTTCTACTCCTTCTCCTGTTTCTTCATCTTCTTCTTTTTCTCTTATCTCTTCTTCTACTTCTTCTATCTCTTCTTCCTCTCCTTCTCCTGCTTCGTTTTATTCTTCTCCTCGTTCTCCTGTTTCTTCTTCATCTTCTTCTCCTTCTCTTATCTCTTCTTCTTCTACCTCTTAACTTCTTCTTCTTCTCCTCTTTCTTTCTTTGCCTTCTTCTTTTCCCTCTTCTTTCCTCCTTCTTCATTCTTCTTCTTCTCTCTCTCTTCTTCTTCTTCTTGCTTCTTCTTTAACTTCCTCCTCCTTCCTTCTTCTTATTTCTTCCTTCCTTCCTGCTTTCTCTCCCGCTTCTTCTCCCCAAGTTTCTTCATCTTCTTCTTCTCTTCTCCTCTTCCTAACTTCCCTTCTTTTTCTTATTCTTGCTTCTTACTCCTTCCTTCCTCTTTTTCTTTGTATCCTTTTTCTTCATCTTCATCTTCATCTTCTCCTCCTCTTCACATTTTCCTCTCAACTTCTCTAACTTCTTATTCTTCTTCCTCTTCCCTCCCTCCCTCCTCCCTCCTCCTCCTCCTCCCTCCACTGCCCTCTGTCCTTTCCTCTTAACTCTCTTCCTCCTCCTTAATTCTTAATTTCTTATTTGATGGTAGAATCATTACGGTAATTCATATAATTTACTTTTGTGACAAAAATAAAAATATTGATTGATTGATTGAGTATGCAGATTGGCTGGAGCCGCTTCTGGGATCAGACAGCTCTGCGATCTGCAGTCGACCAGATCGTCTGCTGTCTGTTCTTCATCTTCTTCCCCCTCTTCATCTCCTCCTTCTGCTCTCTCGTGCTTGCTTCTTCTTCATCTTCTTTTTCTCCTTCTTTTCTCTTCCTCATCTCTTCCTTCTTCTTCTATCTTCTTCCTCTCCTTCTCCTGCTTCTACTTTCTTCTTCTTCTTCAACCCTCATTCTCCTGTTTCTTTCTTCATCTTCCTTCTCCTTCTCTTATTTCTTCTTCTTACCTTTATTCTTCTTACCTTCTTCTCCTCCTTCCTCCTTCTTCTTCCATTCCCTCATTTTAACTTCTTCCTCCGCTTCTTCTCCTTCTTCCATTTTATCCTTCTTCATCTTCTTCTCTCTTCTTCTTCTACTTCTTCCTCCTTTCTTCTTCTCCCCGCTCCCGCTTCTTCTCCTTCTTCATCTTCTTCTTCTCTTCTTCTCTTCTTCTTTTCCTTTCTTCTTTCTTATTGCCTTCTTGCTTCTGCCTTCCTTTTCTTCTTCTCCTTTTCTTTCTTCATCTTCATCTTCTTCCTCCCTCTTCTTTCCATCTTTCTTCTACTTTTTTCTCCTGCTTCTTCTTCTGGCTCTTTTCTCCTTCTTACCCCTCTTCCGTCCTCCTCCTCCTCCTTCTTCCCTTCCATCGTCTTCTTCCTCTTCTTCTTTCTCCTCCTTAATTCTTTTAAATTCTATTTGATGTTAGAATAATATTGTTTGTATAATTTACTTTTGGCACAAATCATATTGACTCGATTGATTGATGTTCAGGAGTTGGCTGGAGCCGCTTCTGGATCGAATAGCTCATGCGATCCGACTCCCACAGTCGTCTGTCCGTTGTTCATCTTCTTCCTCTTCATCTCCTCCTTTCTACTCCTTCTCCTGCTTCTATAACTGTATCTTCATCTTCTTCTTCTTCCTTCTTCTTCTCCTCCCCCTCTCCTTCTCCTGCTCTTTCTCCTCTTCTCCTTCTCTCCTTGCTTCCTTTTCCTCCTTCTTCTTCCCTCTCTCATTCTTTCTCCTCCCTCCGCTCTCCCTCTTTCCTTCTCCTGCTTCTTAATTCTCCTTTCTTCTCCTTCTTCTTCTCCTTCTTCTTCTTCTTCTTCCCTCTTCTTCTCTTCTTCTTCTTCTTCTTCACCTTCCCTCTTCTCTCTTCTCTCTCCCTCTCTTTGTCTTCCCCTTCCTTCTTCCCCTTCTCCTGCCTTTCCTACTTCTTTCTCCTCCCTCCTCCTCCCTCCTCCCTCCTTTCTTCTCTTTCTTACTTCTACTCTGTACTTCTTCTTCTTCTCCTATCTCTTCTCATCCTTATTCTGTACAACTTATCTCAAAACGTTCTACTGCAAGAGTGTTCTTGAACCTGAGCCTAATCAGCCATGCCACTCTTCACTCCTTATCTTTAACACCTTATTTACTGGTTCCCACCTGAACAAGTCAGTTTATCTCTTGTCATCTTTATCTCCTTGCAATATTAGTACTGGCATTGGAGGGTTAAGTGTGGGTTTATATAAAATTGACCGTCTCAACCCCTCGCCCTCCCAGGCAAATAGGCAGTCATTCCATTCCTATCTCATCTCATTCCATCTCATCTCCATTCTATCTCATTCCATCTCGCCCCATCCTATTCTGTATCCCCCTATTCATCCTATTCTATCTCTATTCCATTCTCATTCCCCATTCTATTCATTCTATCTCTATCATCTGTTCTATTCTATTCTATCTCTGCCCATTCTATTCTATTCCTATTCTGTTCATCCTATTCTACTCCCATTCTATTCTATTCCATTCTATTTCTATTCTATCCTATTCTATCCTATCCTATTCTATTCCATCTCATCTCTATTCCATTCCATTCTATTCTAGATTCTATTCTTATTCCATTCTCATTCTCATTCTTATCTCCATTCTATTCCCATTCTGTTCTGATTCTTATCTCTATTCTATTCTATTCTATCTATCTCATTCTTCTATTCCTTAATTTGCCTTTATTTGCTGTGCAGGTTGGCTGGAGCCGCTTCTGGATCGAATAGCTCGCGATCCGACCACAGTCGTCTGTCCTGTGATAGACGTCATCGACGACAACACACTCGAGTATCACTGGAGAGACTCTGGCGGTGCCTACCCATGGGTTTGGACTGGAACCTGGTGGTCAGTAGAGTTTAAATTACGTATAGTGCTGAAAGATTGTTTAAAAAAACTTTTATTGGTGATTTATTTGAAGTTTTATTATTGTGCAGTATCAAGTTGTCAAAATGAAATACTTTTAGAGGAACAGTTCTTTTTGTTCTCATCACCCTTGAGATATGGCGAGTCCGTGTGCCATGTCTCGAATTATTAAAATCGGCTGCAACACAGCATGGTGTTGAGCATACGTGCTTGAAGGATTGTCTATCACCTCTGACCTAATTAGTTTCTCAAAATAACCAATTTGGAAAAACATTTCGAAAAATAATTCTTCTTTAAAAAATAACCTAATTTTCAATTTATCTGAGAATTTGTTATTTCTTCTCAAAAAGTTGATATTTGAGAAACCAATCATGTCAGTGACAGACAATACCTTCATAGCACGTATGCTCAAAATTTCATGATTGTATTTATAAATCATTTGAGATGACTTCTCCGTGCAATTCTACTTTAGACGCCCATATCTCAAAACCAATGAACAAGAAAATTCCTCTAAAAGTATTTCGATTTTGAATAGTTGAGGATTCAAGTCGTAAAACTTGGAAAAATATCACCATGAAAAAGTTTTTTTTTAAGCTGATGCACAGCCTTTTAAGTAAGCCCGATTGCTCGGGTGTTGATTAGCGAAGGAAATTGAACAGTTTGAGGACAACTCTGAAAGCAGTATTTATGAACGAAAGATCTTCTAATATTTAGGCCAGTATTATGCCTGGTTGTTCTTACGTCTATTAAATTTAACCGGGCGATAATTCGGGGACGCAACATAATGGGATCGACGACAAACTGAACTAACTTGAGAATTGAGACAGAATTGAATTTATTTGCAAAACTACATTACTCATCATTTTTATTAGATGTTATTACTAAATAATAATTATTCTGTAGACAAAATTTATGGATTGCACCGAGTTCTTTATCAACGAGGCAGTGTGTAGATCTGGTAGTAAAAAATACTTTCAATGTCGGCATAATTTTTTCAAATATCAGCTGGTTGACAAAATATTTCAAATTGTTGAAACATTTCAATTCCGTTAAAAACAGGGTTAAATTAATCGGCGCTGATTGAGTGTGGCTACATTTCTTCAGCGGTTAATCTCCTTTTGCGACATAGCAGCAGCCAATCAACTCTTGTCACAAATCAGCTGATCCAGGCACACTTAAATGCGATTCTTGACACAATAATCGGTGTTGGCTTGAAAGTCTAAAGACTTTTAAAGTCTTCTTTTTAGAAGATCTTTTAAAAGAACATCTTTATAGAATAACTTTTAAAAGTTGGCCTTTTCTATCAACTAAGTGAAATTAAAGCATCTAGAGCAGCACATTTGTGATCATATGCTCGTCGATCATAATTATATGTTTTATGTCAAGTTAAAATGATCCTTGCCATACTTCGTCTGTTCAGCCAGCTTTTTTGAAACATAACCTTCAAAGTTGACGAACTAGAATTGAAGATTATAATAATGATTAAGAACATGCGATATGTTCATTTCATCTTTCAAACAGCAATTCCACAATCGATAAGTAGGAAAAATAGCAACAGGAATCATACTTTCCTCTCAATTATAAACCATCCTTTACGTACATAAGTTATTTTCCCACACATGTTAATCTTCTCTAATTAGGATTCATACGTGATTATCTGCCAGCAACGTACACACCGTAGATGCTCACAGCGAACAATCCCATATAAAAATTCAAAAATTTGGCAAAAGTATGGCTGCGGCGGGAAAAAATATGATCTTATTTTTATGGAGTGCTTCACACAAATGGCCAAACTGTGACTATACACTCTCTGTACTCTCTACTAATTTCTCTCTCTGTCTTCCCACAGTTCAACTGGCACGCGGTTCCCGAGCGAGAGAAGAAACGCCACCAAAACTCCGCCGAACCCGTCTTCAGTCCCACAATGGCGGGGGGGTTGTTCAGCATCGACAAACAGTTCTTCGAAAAGCTGGGAACCTACGACAGCGGTTTCGACATCTGGGGCGGGGAGAATCTGGAGCTGTCGTTTAAGACTTGGATGTGCGGAGGGACTCTGGAGATCGTGCCCTGTTCACATGTGGGACACATATTCAGGAAACGATCGCCGTATAAATGGCGGTCCGGTGTGAATGTGTTGAAACGCAACTCGATTAGGTTGGCTGAGGTGTGGATGGATGAGTACGCAAAGTATTACTACCAGAGAGTGGGGAATGATTTGGTGAGTTGGGTTTGTTTAGTGAAAAAATTGGAAAATAATGTGTGAATAGTTTAATACATAAAAGATTAGTGATTACTAAAGGTAGGTTTTCGTTACTGCGACAAAGTGCCGCAGCGGAGCCCGACCCAGCGTTGCCAGATGCATTTGATGATAAGTCCCCACTATAAATAGTTGTCGCAGTAACGAAAACCCACCTCTAGGCTCTACTATTGAGGAGTAGCTCATAAACCTGATCAGCGCGCTCTAGTGAGAGAGAGTGAACAACCTGGGGGACTTTAACCATTGTGAGATAGGAACAAAACACGATTTTGGGATAGAATTCAATTAAATCATTCAGGTATCATCAATACTTTATTGCTATCCATTATTTAGTGGTTTCAAGGTGTTTTAATGAATGTATTAATTGGATTATAGTACTTTTATCAGAATCTTCTTGCTAGGTTAGGATTTTGAAGTTTGATCACATTCAAAGGTAACTGTAGGAAAATTTGAAATGTTACAAGTGCTCAAAGTATCTTTGCTGCACTCAAGAAACTATTCCGCTACTTTACGCACTAAGTACATAAATAACTATAATACATAAAAGATTAGTGATGACTAAGGCTAGGCGTACACCGGTTAGTCAAGACAAGACAAGACCAGATTAGTCACGTTTAGTCACATTACATCTGCTTATGAGCAACACACACCGATGCAATGACTAATCGGTGTGTTGCTCATAACAACTATGTATAATGACTGACCAAACGTCAATCGTCTTGACTAACCAGTGTACCAAACATTTTGATACGACAATAAAACGCCTTAGGGCGTTTTTTCCTCGTTGAAGGTTCGGAAATTTTCGTCTTGTGACAAAACGCTGTCAAAAAAAATCAGAAAAGTTACTGTGCGCATGCGTTGCGAATCACGTGACATCCTAGCGGCTATTTTAGATATGTCAGATTCAACGAAAACCGTTTGAACCTTGACATATACTACAAACTAGCCGTCCCGGCGAACTTTGGTATCACCCTCTCTTCCACCCCACAAATGTTCCTTCATGCTACCCCAAAATGTCATCCTCAAATGCTTCAGCCAAATCCTTCATGTCAACCTCTTTCAATTTCACCCCCCTCTTCCTCCAATTGGCGGGGAGAATCTGGAGCTGTCGTTTAAGACTTGGATGTGTGGAGGTACCTTGGAGATCGTGCCCTGTTCACATGTGGGCCACATATTCAGGAAACGATCGCCGTATAAATGGCGGTCCGGTGTGAATGTGTTGAAACGCAACTCGATTAGGTTGGCTGAGGTGTGGATGGACGAGTACGCAAAGTATTACTACCAGAGAGTGGGGAATGATTTGGTGAGTTGGGTTTGTTTAGTAAAAAAATTGAAAAATAATG
Organism: Laodelphax striatellus; assembly: GCA_017141395.1. Taxonomy (NCBI): domain Eukaryota; kingdom Metazoa; phylum Arthropoda; class Insecta; order Hemiptera; family Delphacidae; genus Laodelphax; species Laodelphax striatellus. The sequence goes on along the minus strand of CM029543.1, from coordinate 4,429,360 downwards.
TGTAAATAGTTTCTTCTTCTTCCATCCACGGTATAGGCATAATTGCCTGTTCCGGTCTTATAGCCTCCATTCAAAAACATTATTAATTAATACATTACTGTTGATTAATACAATAATTCAATCACAAATTTTACAATACCATTACATTACAATACAATTTATAATCAAAAACATTATTAATTAATACATAATTTACAATATTTAATTAATCAACATAGAATAATTTGAAAACCCCTAATAAATTGAATAAAAATATGTTCTAGTTGTTTTGAGACCATCTTTTTCTGGGTCTGCCAACATCTCTCTTGTAAATAGTTCATTACATAAAAGATTAGTGATTACTAAGGCTCTACTATAAAGAAACAAGCCTATACAGAGTGTACACAAACAATAGTGACATACTACCACGGTATTCTACAAGTCAAAACAAACAGAAAATGTCGTTGGCAAAATGCTGATTTTTCCTTAGTGATGGCTCTGAATTCAAATATACACCGCCAAAAGTAGGTCCATAATAATGGCCGACATCGGTCCAGAGTGTATTCGGCCAATGAGATCGCGCCACACAGCCAATGAGATCGAGACACAGCATGGCCATCTTTAGACAAAACTCAAGAAGGCCATGACACAGGCATAGACTAACTATACTAACTATACTTGTTGTCTGTGACACAGGCTTCTCCCTTTTTTAACATAGGGAAGATACGATAGATTCCTCTCCTTCTATGACAGCCCCCTGGTGTATTCATCTTCGTATTTGACTTCAATTTTGTCAGATTTGTAAATAATTGCATAAATGATTGCATAAATGATTGATTGATTGATTGATCTCTTCAATATTTTTGATTATTTTCCAGGGTGAATATGGCGACGTGTCATCCAGGAAAGAGTTGAGAAGAAAGCTGGGATGCAAATCTTTCAAATGGTACTTGGACAACGTCTATCCAGAATTATTTGTTCCTGGCGAAGCCGTCGCTTCTGGAGAGGTCAGAGTATTGTTTTTTATCTTAATCAGATTCAATCTTTTAATTCAATTTTGCCAGATTTTGCAGAAAAACTGCAAGACTTATGGTAGAAAACAGAAAAGTTTAGTTTTGTTGAAAAACCTTGAGCAATCATACACTTACAAGCAACGTCAGATTCAATCTTTTAATTCAATTCTGCCAGATTTTGCGAATAAACTGCATTTATTTATTCATTTTTTGACAAGATACATAACAATGTGGGAAGAATCAACAGACATTCGTCCAAAACTGCTTCTTTCCCAAATTTTGATAAATAGTCCAGAGGTTATGTTGTTATTTATGGTAGAAAACAGAAAAGTTCAGTTTTGTTGAAAAACCTTGAGCAATCATACACTTACAAGCATTGCTCTTAGTGCCACCAGAAGATTCTGATTAAAGTTCAATTCAAATTTGCCAGATTTTGCAAACAATTGCAAGATTCATGATAGAAAACAGAAAGGTCTATAAGGGCCGCTTTCCCAAACGCTGCTTAAGCAATACATCTGGCTTAAGCCTCATTCGGAGAATAGAAAAAGTATAGGAAAAAATTGAGCGTCAGCTGTTTATTGTAAGCAGCGTTGGGGAAAGCGGCCCTTAGTGTTGAAAAAACTCCAGCAATTCGTACACTTACAGGCATTGCACGTTGTAACATTCTTATAGATTGGCTGTCAGCTCTTAAGCTAGGCGTACACCGGTTAGTCAAGACAAGACAAGACGAGATTAGTCACGTTTAGTCACAGTACTTCACATAGTTGCTTATGAAGCAACACACACCGATTAGTCATTGCATCGGTGTGTGCTGCTTCATAAGCAGCTATGTTAAGTACTGTGACTAAACATGATTAATCTCGTCTTGTCTTGTGCACCTAGCCTTAGTTGGAAATGTTAGCTGTCTTAAGCTGGGTTTACACCAGATGTAGTTGACACATTTTTGTGACAAAAATGACTGAATTTTAAAAAACGCTGAAATTTCTTGCAACATTGTGTCAATGACAATTGTCAACGACAGAAAATCTGTGTTTGTGACAATGTCACAAGTTTCCCATCGAGAGTCGGTAAGATGAAAGGACTGTCGATGACAAATGTCACAGTCACATTGTCACAGTATATGTAAACGCTGCGGTGACATTTGTCAGCGACAAAAGCCTCCTTTCTTGCTTGCTTGCTAATGGTGGCGTAGCATTGCGGACAGGATGTGAGATACAATATTATGTCATTGACAAAAACAAAATCATTTACATCAAACTGTGACTTTTGTCACAGTTTTCAACAAAATCATCTAGATCAAACTGTGACTTTTGTCAATGACATTTGTTTGTGACAAGTATGTTGACAAAAGTCCTGATTATTCTGTAACTGACTGTGTGTAAACCCAGCTTTGCAGTAACAAATATTATTACAGTAACAAACCTGGGTATTGATTTCTAGCTGTTATTTGAGAGTATGAGCTTCTCTCAATAAATTATTACTAATTCTACTTTTATTTCACAACTAAAATATGGTAAGAAACATTCAAAATTTGGACATCTCTCACGAAAATGTCAGCTGTTAGTTGGAAACGCCAGCTGTTAGTTGAAAATGTCAGCTGTTATTTGAAAATGTGAGCTGTTTTTACAGATTCGCAACCTTGGTATTGGCGGGAAAACGTGTGTTGACTCACCAGCACGTAAGGGAGATTTTCATAAACCAGTTGGACTGTACCCTTGCCATAGAATGGGGGGAAATCAGGTTTGTGAAAGAAAATTCGAGAAAAACTCACGTTTCCAACCTTGTACTCCAAACCTTATACCCATTTTGTAGCCCAGTGCACCCATTTTGTACCCTAGTGTACCCATTTTGTACCCTAGTGTACCCCAGTGTACCCTGATGTACCATTTTGTTTCCTAGTGTATCATAGCTTACCCCAGTGTATCATAATGTTCACTAGCGCACCTTTTTCTTTTTTTGATAGCTCCTTTTTTCAATAAAACTGAAATTGTTCATGTCAAAGAATTTACAGGATTGGTTTTTAGGCTTGGAAGAAACAAGTAATTTGAATAAGTTTTAGTAGTTTCAAATTGACTTTCCTAAATAATTTCAGGATACGTAAGTAGTGCTTAAACCACTCATAAGTCTCAGTAGATAGAAAAGGGGCATTTCAGCACATCTCAAGGTCATCCATGACGTCACATGTGTTGTGATGTCATGGATGACCTTGAGGTGTGCTGAAATGCCCGTTTTCTATCTACTAGTCTCAATACTGGATATTTAAATAAATCATCATGAGATAGAAAGTGTTGAAACCACTGACAAAAAACTGGGGGACTGCTACATAAAAATCTAATGCTTATAAGGCTAGGCGTACACCGGTTAGTCAAGACAAGACGACAAGATTAGTCACGTTTAGTCACAGTACTTCACATAGTTGCTTATGAAGCAACACACACTGATTAGTCATTGCATCGGTGTGTGCTGCTTCATAAGCAACTATGAGAATTATTGTGACTAAACGTGACTAATCTCGTCTTGTCTTGTCTTGACTAACCGGTGTACGCCTAGCCTAAATCTTGACAAAAACATCATGAAACTTGTTGAATTTATTTTTCCCAATGTTTACAAACAAAACTAATAGATTCTTGTACATTTAATACAAGAATAAATAGCTTGTCTTGAAAATTATCATATGTAAAATCTTTGACAAGCACAATTCCAGTTGAAACCCTACCCTTACCAAACAATCCTCTTGCAAACCATCAATTCCAACCTGAAAAACTGTATTTCACAAAATCATCTACTCATCATTTATTTGCTTTTCATTAATTTCCAACTTTGTTTTGTCTTCTTTCCATCTTCTGAACCCTGGACTTCATTTCCTCATTTTTCTGGTGCGAAAAACATGTTTTTGCGGAACAGATCTCAAACATAGCCACCGACATGTGTGTGGATTCCCCTTGTAAACCGGATAACGCACTTAAACCGGTTGGCCTGTGGCCTTGCCATGGTGATCATGGTAACCAGGTAAACATAACCTCAAAGAATGTTGGACACTTAGAGGAGGAACAGGAGGAGGAGGAGAAGGAGGAGGAGGAGGAGGAGGAGGAGGATATGGGAAAGGAGGAGGAAGGAGTAGGAAGGAGGGAGGAGGATGGGAAATGGGTGAAGGGGAGTTGGTTGAGGAGGAGGGTTGGAAGTGGGGAGGAGGAGGAGATGGAAGAGGAGGTGAAGGGGAGGAGGAGATTAATAGGGAGGAGGAGGAAATGGGAGAGGGTGGAGAAGTATGAGAAGGAGATGGCGATGGGGGAGGTGTAGGAGGAGGAGGATAATGAGGATGAGTAGAGATGGAAGAGGGGGAGGTGGAAGAGGATATTGAAGAAGAGTAGGAGATGGAAGAGGGGAGGATCAGGAAGAGGAGATGGAAGACGGGGATGGGGAGGAGGAGGAGGAGGAGATGTAAGAGGTGGTGACGCGGGAGGAGGAGTTGGAAGAAGGGAAGATTAGAATAATTTGAGGAGGAGCAGTAGAAGAAAATGAAGAAGGGATCTCGGAGAAAAGGGGGGGAAGTAGAAGGTGGAAATCAGTAGAACAAGATGTAGGAGGAGGAAACTAAAGAGGAGGAGAAAAAAGAAAATTAGAAAGAGGTGTAGGAGGGGGAGTAGATTGTGTATTAGAAGAAGTAGGCTGTCGATAAATGAGGAAAAGATAGAGAGGAATATGGTGGTGATGAAGAAGGAGAATAAGTAGAAGAAGAAGAAGAAGAAGAAGGAGTAGTAGACGGAGGTGTAAGATGAGGAGGAGGAGTAGTAGTAGAAGGAGGTGGAAGAGAAGGAGGAGGAGGGTGATGAGAAGGAGGATGAGGAGGCGGATTCAACATAAAAAATATTTTAGAATTTATTTTTACAAAGTTCACAAACAAAACTAATAGATTCTTGTACATTCAACACAAGAATAAATGTTTTGTCTTGTTTTGCACAATTCCAGTTGAAACCCTTCCCTTACCAAAGAATCCAACTCCAACCTGAAAAACTGTATTTCACAAAATCATCTACTCATCATTCATTTGCTTTTCATTAATTTCCAACTTTGTTTTGTCTTTTCTCCATCTTCTGAATCCTGGACTTGGTTTCATCACTCCCATTTATCTGGTGCGAAAAACATGTTTTTGCGGAACAGATCTCAAACAGAGCCACCAATATGTGTGTGGACTCAGCTTGTAAGCCAGAAGACCTTCATAAACCGGTTGGCCTGTGGCCTTGCCATAGTCAAGGTGGTAACCAGGTAAACATAACCTTAAAACGTGAACCTCAAAGAATGCTGGACACTTAACATTTGAGGAAATGGTTTGATGATTCTTCTATGCGGAATGCTGTGTGCAGGATTTAATCAACTAACTGGATTGTTTGTGTTCTTACAAAATTATAATGCTATTAAACATAATTTGAAACATAACCTCAAACATGTGGAACATAACCTCAAAGTATGCCACATATCTAATGTCAAAAGGAATGGTTTGAGAATTTTTCTTTGCGGAATGCTGTATGAAACATTTAATCAACTAAAGCAATTTTCTGTACTGATGTAGAACTATTACCTTTGATAAAAATAGTAAACATTACCTAAATCATTAGAAACATAACCTAAAACACTTTAAATATAACCTCAAAGTATGCCGCATACCTAATGTTAAAGGGCATGGTTTGAAAAATCTTCTGCATATGCAACATTAAACTAAACAACTGACACAATTGTATGTGCTTAAAACAATTATTATCCTTCATAAACAACCTCAAATTCAACCTCAGAAAGTATAAAACATAACCTCAAAATTATACGGCTTGAAAGGAAATGTTTTGACAAATCTTCAATGCAGAAATCTGTATGCATCTCAACTACTACTCTATATATTAAAATTATCTTTATAAAATTATATTTTATTAAAATTGAATTTATAAAATAAAAATATATATTTATTTATTATACTTATCTACTCTACTATATTTATTAAAACAATAGTGTATGCTTTTTAAAAATTATCATCATTATTCATAAACCTAGTGAACATAACCTCTAAATACTATAAAATAATCTAAAAATACAAGAAAATAACCTAAAAAATATCCTACTAAAACTTAACATTAAAAATGTGGTGTGTTGTACTTCCATCTTTTGAATGCCTTTCAACTTAACTTAAGAACTAACCTAACCTAACCGTTTTTACTTCTATTTGTATGAAACTGATAAATATTTGAATTGAAATTACCGAACTAACATTTCATTTGTTACCGCTAGAGAAAATTATTTGAATTAAAAACTGTAGAACTAACATACCTTTTCCATCTGCTAGAGTTTTGTTAAAGATTTTGCTCTGAAATTGTGTTTTTTCGGAACTTGGTCATCTCTTCTTATTCTCTCATTCTGTTTTTCATCATCCTTTCACTCTCTTCCTCCATTCTCCTCTTTTTTCTTTTTTCTTGGTCCTCCAGGCCGGGTTATCTCTTCTCATTCTCTCATTCTGTTTTTCATCTCTTCCCTTTTACTCTCTTCTTCCATTCTCCTCTAATTCATTCTTTCTCTTCCTCCACAGTTTCTGTTATTTTTGTGCATGTTTGTTACCCCTCCTCACATGAATGTTTTTCCATTATTTAAGAAAAATAATATTCATAAATGATTTTCTATTTGTATTTAGCAATGTAGTGAATTGCATGAATGAGATACAGTATTCATATTTCTATACAGGGTGTTTCTAAAATAGACCGACAAACTTTGTGAGCGGTTTCCTGACATTGAAATTAAGAAAAACGTTCCAGTAAACATGGGTCCTAAAATGCTTTGTTTCCCCTATAGTCGCCATTTTGTTTTTTCACTTTATTTTTTTCTCCATAATGGTTTGACTAATTTTGTTAAAATTTGGCATGGTCAAGGCCAAGATAAAGGTCTCTGTAAAAAAACAAAGCAATCTTATCTGACGAAATATTTCAAAATGGCGGGCAACAACAAGTTTTCGAGTTATTTCAATTTAAAATTTAAAATTTCCGCCTTATACAACATCATATACACAACAATAACAAGTTTTTGAGTTATTTCAATTAAAAATTTCAAATGCCCGCCATTTTGAAATATTTCGTCAGATAAGGTTGCTCCATTTTTTTTACAGCAGACCTTCATTTTGGCCTTGACCATGCAAAATTTCAACAAAATTAGTCAAACCATTCTGCTGAGAAAAAAAAATAAAAAGAGAAAAACCAAAATGGTGACTAGGGGGGAATCAAAGCATTTTAGGACCCATGTTCACTGGAACTTTTTTCTTAATTTCAATGTCAGAAAACCGCTCACGAAGTTTGTCGGTCTATTTTAGGAGCACCCTGTATAACAATGTATTTAAGGATCTAGGTTGGTAGATTTTATTCAATGTTGTACCTTAGAACTATCAGATTACATGAAGTTTTTACAAAATTTTCAATTTGAAAATGAGTCATTGTATACTATAACTATACTCTTTCGATATTAAATTTGGTTTGATAAATCATTCAATTCTTGTAGCATACAACTTTATCAAATTATATACAGTATAATTAAAACACTTGGATGTTTCAAAAATATCACTGTATTTATATGAGAAATTCACAAACATTTTTCGGTATCATTGTGCCTTCTTCAGTGTACTAAGAAACATCCAAGATCGTTTTCATTATGTATTATAAATATAACAACATCTCACCAGACACTGTGTCAGAAGTCTATCAAATTACATAAAATGTTGAAAAATCTTGAAACATTTTGGAAAATTAGTGCATTTATCTATGTGTACTTTGATTTTTGGTTTCATAAGTGGGCTCGTACACCGGAGCAATAAGCAATACGCAATAAGCAATATTATCGCCAATGTGTTTTCCTTTAGATTTCAACTGAACACCACACAATACGATATCGCTATCGCCTCTGTAGAGAACAGCATATGCTAGCAACGTGTCGGTTGAAAAGCAACCTATTGCCTAAATAACATATGATATTTCATTAAATTTTTATTAATATAGTAACCTAAATTTGAAAAGCGTTTGTTTACAAAATGTCTGACAAAGCAGCATTCAATATCAAATTTGTACAGCTTGTTGAGCAATATCAATGCATTTATGATTATCAACGAGATGGTTACAGCAAAAGAGATGTTGTGGAGAAAACATGGGTTTGGAAATGAAATGAATCTATCTGTTAAATTTTCTGTCACAATTTATTTTTTGAAACGATCTTGATTATAGAGTATACATTTTAACAGTATATTTAGCTTGCCATGGGAAAATTTATCATTGATCAGTTTCCTTGCTTCATCAAATATGATTTCAAGTAATCACGTTATTCATAATGAGACTTTTTACCTTGTGTTAAATTTCTCATTCACATTATAACTTTATTCCCTGTCTTCATCGTCAGAATCATTTTGAACATGATCGACCAAGCAATAAGCAATAATTTATTGCTTTGGTGTGCGAAGAACAACAAAATATGTTGCCTGTTGCGTATTGCTCGTTGCTTATTGCTCCGGTGTACGAGCTGCCTTATATTATACATCAAACTCTCAAACCGTTATGCTCATTTTATCATTCTAAATATAATACTACAATCAATAAGTAGTAAAAATAGCGACTGGGGATTATATTTCAATTAAAAACAGATTTTTGCGTACGTTAGCCTATCCTTTACATGTTAAATTTACAGGAAAGATGCATACGATTATCCGCCAGAGCGCAACACCGTAGATGCTCACAGCGAATAGAACGATTGTAGAGAAATGATTGTAGATAAAAAAAAAATTATAAAAAAGATAACAAAATATTGTAAGGAAAGAAGAGTGTAGAGAGCTTCATAGAATGTTCTCCACATCCTTATTGTAATTAAGAGTTTATTCATTTCTTTTGTATCATGATAAACTGTATGAAATCTTTCAAGTTGCTTGTTAACATTTCTAATCCAGTTTTATTTCAATGTTTATTCTAGTACTGGATGCTTAGCAGAACCGGAGAAATACGAAGAGATGAAGCATGCCTTGATTACGCTGGTCAAGATGTAATTCTCTATCCTTGCCATGGCTCTAAGGGCAACCAGTTTTGGCAGTACAGACCTGATGTAAGTATAACAATCTCTACAGGGTTGGTGAAAATTATGGAAACGGCTTAATATTTCTTTTGTCTCTTGAATAACTCGGAAACCGTTGATATTACGAAAATTTTACAAGAATAATTTTTTTTAGTAAATTCAATTACAAATCGATTGAACCCTTATTTGTTACGATTGAACCAATATTGTCTGAGATATGACAGCTTTAGTGATAGGTGACCGCTGGAGGCTGGTTGCAGTGCATCCTGGGCTTGCGGCTAAAGTCTGCTACAACAATGCAACAGTCTCCGTCTGCTTTTTTAAGCTTATTTTTGCTTATTTTGCTTATTTTTAAGCGATTTTACATTATTTTGTGTGAATTTCAAAAACAGTAAAAAAGGGTGCAAGTAACCTCCAGCGGTCACCTATCACTAAAGCTGCCATATCTCAGTCAATATTGGTAACAAATAAGGTTCAATCGATTTAAAAAGTTACTGTAAAGTTCTGAATTTTCGTAATATCAACAGTTTCGAGTTATTCAAGTAAAATTTCAAATGCCGCCATTTTGTTTTATGGATTTGAAAAATTGTCATAATTTTTTGTAGCTTTATCTAGTTGTCATTAATGTTGGTGCAAAGTTTCAATTCCATATGTTAAGAAAAAAAGTAATATGTGAAAAAAAAATGGTAGCTGTGTCAGTAATTAAGGACTTCTGGACAATTCAAATATGATTTTTAGATGCGGTTTTCACCCAGGAACAATGCCCTAGATTTTTGGTAGGGAGTTCTGAAACACTTCGCATAATAATATACAATATGAATCATAATGGCCTTATTACGATACAAGTTACAAATTCCTTTCGAAAAAGCTACTGTTCTGATTTCAATTATGAAACTGTAATGATTGCATTATAACACGGTCGTAGATAAACTACTATTGTGTGCAATCTATTATGAATAATATTTTTTCCCTTTTTTTCAGACAAAACTCATACAGCATGGCAGCAGTAAGAAATGTCTGGCAATCTCAGATGACAAGCAAAAGTTATTAATGGAAGAATGTAACAGTGGATCCCAGAGGCAGCAATGGAAATTCGAAAACTACGACGCTGCTAAACTATAGTGTTGTGAACGGGGCAGGAAAAGCCAGTGGTTAATTCATAAATAACTGTGATTTGTGAATAACGGGTATAAATAACTGCTACTCCATGAATAACTGCAATAACTATCAAACGTGTTAACAGTTATTGAGTGACTACTACATCTTAAATCACTGTGACTGATTCGTGAATAACAGGTATAAATAGCTGCTACTCCATGAATAACTGCAATAACTATCAAACGAGTTAACGGTTATTGAGTAACTGCTACATCTTAAATCACTGTGACTGATTCGTGAATAACAGGTATAAATAGCTGTTACTCAATGAGTAACTGCGATCGCTATCGAACGAGTTAACGGTTATTGCGTAACTGCTACATCTTAAATCACTGTGACTGATTCGTGAATAACAGGTATAAATAGATGACACTCCATGAATAACTGCGATCGCTATCGAACGAGTTAACGGTTATTGCGTAACTGCTACATCTTAAATCACTGTGACTGATTCGTGAATAACAGGTATAAATACCTGTTTCTCAATAAATAACTGTGATCGCTTTCGAACGTGTTAACAGTTATTGAGTAACTGCTACATCTTAAATCACTGTGACTGATTCGTGAATAACAGGTATAAATAGCTGCTACTCCATGAGTAACTGCGATCGCTATCGAACGAGTTAACGGTTATTGAGTAACTGCTACATCTTAAATCACTGTGACTGATTCGTGAATAACAGGTATAAATAGCTGCTACTCCATGAATAACTGCGATCGCTATCGAACGTGTTAACAGTTATTGAGTAACTGCTACATCTTAAATCACTGTGACTGATTCGTGAATAACAGGTATAAATAGCTGCTACTCCATGAGTAACTGCGATCGCTATCGAACGAGTTAACGGTTATTGCGTAACTGGTACATGTTAAAAAACTGTGATTTGTGAATAACAGGTATAAGTAACTGCTATTTCATGAATAACTGTGATTTGTGAATAACTGGTATGAGTAACTGCTATTTCATGAATAACTGTGATTCTATGAATAACGGTTATTGAATATTGATACATCTTAAATCACTGTTAACATATTGTTGTTGATGTTAACTTATTAATCACTGGTAATCGATGTTCCAACAGTTATTGAGTAGCTGCTACTTTTTCAACAACTGTGTTCACTATGAAATGTGTTAATGGTTATTGAGTAACTGCTACTTCATAAATAACTGTGATCACCATCAAACATGTTAACAGAAATTGAGTGACTACTATTTTACTATCAAGAATATAATACAGGGTCCGGCAGTGAATCGGGTGATTTTGAAATGACTGTAAAAAATAAACGGATGAATATTTCAAAATTGTATTGTTACTATCTTAGGCTAGGCGTACACCGGTTAGTCAAGACAAGACAAGATTAGTCACATTTAGTCACAGTAATTCACATAGCTGCTTATGAAGCAGCACACACCGATGCAATGACTAATCGGTGTGTGTTGCTTCATAACCAACTATGTGAAGTACTGTGACTAAACGTGACTAATCTCGTCTTGTCTTGTCTTGACTAACCGGTGTACGCCTAGCCTTAGATAGTAACAATACAATTTTGAAATATTCATCCGTTTATTTTTTTAAGTTATTTTAAAATCGCCCGATTCTGTATATTTGCAGATTTCTGAACAAAAATACAATTGTGAAACAAACCTGGGTAACAATTTGATTACTAAATAACATAATATTGAGTAACTGTTACTGAATTGTTTTTATATATTACTGGATTTCTTGACAGAAATACAGTGTTGTAACAAAGACTAGTAACAATTCTATCACCAACTACAGCAGGATTCATTTAACTTGTCAGAAAACAGCTGATTTAACGTTAGTAAACTAGCGTACATCAATCAGCTGTTTCTGACAATTTAAAAGAATCCTGCTATACCAGATATTGATAAATGCTACTTGATTGTGACCATTTTTGAAAAAATACCTTTTTGGCAACGTCTTATTGAAATTGCCGCATTTTATGATGTAATTATAATATTATGTACATAATTTGTTGAGATTTCAACAGTGATCAAATACAAGAAATTCTATTGTTATTGTAACTGTTTAGATTGATAGACTTTTTAGATAAATTTTCAATAAATAAGTGGAGGATGTTTTCAGACTACATTTTCTGTAAAGTGTTTTAAATGAATTTTTCTATTAGTTGTTGATAATAAATTCATGGTATTCTGTCAGCCAAGGAGCATCCTTCTTGCTGTCAGCTGAAAAAGATAATGAATGGTTGAATTTGACCATAGACAAAGCATTACAAACGCGCAATGCTTTCTCTATAGAATAAAATAGTGCTTTCTCTATGATTTGACATAGTATAAATAGTATGGAATCTTTATTAATTCCTTTCATGTAGAACATTTTCAACTTCAAACTCAAATTTTAGTATTATTCAAATTTATATTTTTTACTAGAGTATGGGAAAGTTGTCCAAAATGATGAGGCTTGTTTATTTTTTGTAATAAAATGGTCACCATATGTTTTGCTAGGGTTTTCATATTTTCAGTTAAGTACTTGTTTAATAAGCTTATTATTCTTTTTCAATGACATTCTCATTAGGCTAGGCGTACACCGGTTGGTCAAGACAAGACAAGACGAGATTAGTCACGTTTAGTCACAGTACTTCACATAGTTGCTTATGAAGCAACATACACCGATTAGTCATTGCATCGGTGTGCTGCTTCATAAGCAACTATGTGGTGTGACTAATCTCGTCTTGTCTGATGATGAAGAAAGACATGAAAAGCCAATTTAATCGTATTATTAGTTTTAATTGTAATTCTTCTTTTCAAATTGCAGTAGTTGTATATTATTCCGTCTCTATTAATTCCCTTCATGTACTGGTTGAATCTGAAATGATGACCCCTGAAGTCTGAAGGGGAGAGGAGAAAGAATGTTGGTATTCAATGTTGCTCTTATCGGTATTGCGCAATTTCTGTTTACTCAACAAATTCCTTCCAGTGGTCATGATTTCAGATTCAACCAGTACCTAGATAATATGGACTAGAAACTTCAGTATCAAAGTATTCTCTCAAATTTTATATTTGTTACAAAAGAAGGTACCTTTTCTATTTGTACTGTAACTACACATGACCAAGTCAATATAATCGTATTATAAGTTTTAATTGTAATTTTTTTTAAAATTTAGTTTTATTCTAATCAATTTCCCAATTATATTAGCCTACCATGACGTGATAGCAAAATTCTGATCATATTGAATAAAATGATATTGTATTAATTCAAACTGTTCTACATATAAGGCTAGGCGTACACCGGTTAGTCAAGACAAGACAAGATTAGTCACGTTTAGTCACAGTAATTCACATAGTTGCTTATGAAGCAGCCTACACTGATGCAATGACTAATCGGTGTGTGTTGCTTCATAAGCAACTATGTGAAGTACTGTGACTAGACGTGACTAATCTCGTCTTGTCTTGTCTTGACTAACCGGTGTACGCCTAGCCTTAATCTTATTAATGAGCCTACAATTTTCAACTAAGACTATTAATTGAATTTTGATTTGAATACAATAATACTGTATCATTTTATCCATAAACCTTTTTTGGGTAGAATTTTTTAAGAAGGCAGATGAATAAACAAGCAAGGAGGCATAATCTACCATTTTTACAAAAGTGCAATATTTCTAAATATTCCTCTTTTTTACAAATGAATATTCGTTCGGAATTGTAAATCAAAACCGTTTCATATAGTTTGGAATACAGAGACTGTATAATAACAGTGTGGTCATTGGTGTGAAAAGGTCCATAACAGTGTGTTGGTACATTTTTATTCCCGCCACCGCCATACTTTCGCCAAATTTTTTAATTTTGATATGGAATTACAGGCAACCTATTCACTCATTTATCAAACTTATTTTAAGAGAAACAACGTCGAAAATGACTCTTCTAACATTAAAAATGGTCTTTCTACTCTTTGTATTGCTTTAGAATTTTAAAATGATGAAAATTAACACTGGCAAAGGCAAATTTGAGGTAAGAAATGAATCACTTTACATAACATAATGATTTGCGTATAATTTCAATGCAAATCTTATGGGAATTGGCAAAAGTATGTTGGATTTGTCCGAGCTAACCAATCAAAAGTGTGACATTCAATGTCCACACTGTTATTATACAGTGTCTGTGATTTGAAAATGTTGGTACTGTAATAATAATCTATATATTTTCTATTGTAAAAATCATTATCGATATCATAAATAACTGGAAATTAATTGTTAAGCTAGGTAACTTTTGGAAATGCTTAGTGTAAATAACTTGTACGCAAATAAAATCAGTACGGGATTCATGTGTAATGTTAATACTTGTTATTAAATAAAATAATAATTTATCAAAATATTGTAGCTATAATGTATAATTATAAATATAATGTATTACTATTATAATAATACTGTATTATCACTGAGTGAAAGGAGATTTACGAACAGTTTGTATATAAGTATGATAAATTAAGATAATATCCAATCTTTTGAAAATTAATGGTATGCTCTACTAGTGTTTTTAAAATATGAAGAATTTTTATTTGTAAGATAAGACTATAACAATTTTATAAAATTCTTGTCGTTTATACAATATTTTTATTACAATTTATTTTATTCGTTTCTTTGTTTTATTTTTTTATCATTTCTCATCCTCATATTTTAAGAGTGGGCGGTAGTAGTCGGCCATATTGGATTGAGTCCCATAAGATCGATGTAATTTTAACATGCATTTTTCAACACAGGAGGAGGAGGAGAATAAGTAAGAGGAGGAGGAGGAGGAGGGTGATGAGAAGGATTGGAGGAGGAGGAGGAGGATGAGGAGGATGAAGAAGAAGAAGAAGAAGAAGAAGATGATGATGAAGAAGAAGAAGGATGAGGAGGAAGAAGAGGAGGAGAAGAAAAGAGGGAGGAGGAAGAAGGAGGAGGAAAAGAACAAGAAGGATGAGGGTGATGGGAAGAAGGAGGATGAAAAAGAGGAGAAGGATGTGAAGAAGAAGAAGGAAGAGAAGAAGGATGAGGTGATGGGAAGAAGGAGGAAAAGAGGAGAAGGATGTGAAGAAGAAGGAGGAAGAGGAGGAGGTGAATGAAAACGAGGAGGAAATGAAGGGAGGATGAGAAGAGGAGAATCAGAGGAAGAAGAAGGAGGGTGATGAGGAGGCGAAGAAGATAAAGAAGAAGGAAAAGAATGAGAAGAAGAAGGAGAAGGAGGGAGGATGAGAAGAAGAAGAAGAAGAGGAAAGTAGGAGGAGGGTGATGAGAAGGAGGAGTAAGAGGAGGAGGATAAGAAGAAGAAGAACTAGAAAGCGAAGAAGGAGAAGAAGGCTGATGAATGAGGAGGAGAGGGAGGAGAAGAAGAAAATGAAGGAGGAGAATAAGAAGATGAAGAAGGAGGAGGAGGGTGATGAGAAGGAGGAGGAAGAGGTGGAGGTGGATGAGAAGAAGATGATGATGAAGAAGAAAAAGAAGAATAAGAATTACCCTACTACCTTAAATTTCTTTAATATTATTTTTTTTAATTCCCAAATTTTATGTGAAGTTATCTTATTTTCCTTTTCCAATCTGCAGAAAATAATTAGTCTATATATATATCATAAATGGTCTAAAAACTGTAATTATTGTTAATTTCTCAATATAATATAAAAATTTGTGCCTTAAACTCATAAACTTATTAGATGTTGGTAAATAAATTGTCAGTGTAAAAAGGTCTGTGCAAATTGGTAAATAAAGTTGACTTATCTTGTTCATTGTAAACTTTTGTCAATTTATTCACCAAATAACATTCAATATTTGATTGACTTTTTCAATAATTTATTGTAAAGACCGTTTGTATACAGAGTGCCCCAAAAAATTGTGTCTCCAGTACCACTACTGGAAATAAAATTTCGTCACTACCTAAGTTTATTTTGGATTGAGAGAAGTCACTATAATAATCGTATTAATAAACCTTGTTGTATTTAAAGTCACAAAAATTAGCCAGAAATCGCTATATCTCAGTTATTAATCATTGAAATTTACAAATATTTACATCGATTATAGGATGCAAATAGAAAAGTAATGGACTTCAATACGGTAGATGCATCTTACATCACTTAGCAACACAATTAAGTTAGTTCACTTATTTATTTTTATTTCAAAAGATAAGACAGAATATACCACGCTATTCTTCCCGTAGTTCCAAATAGATTTAGCTTTTTTCGATAACCAAATTCAACTCAAAAACGCGATTAGGTTTTCCAAAAACTGTAAGGCTAAGCGTACACCGGTTAGTCAAGACAAGACAAGACGAGATTAGTCACGTTTAGTCACAGTACTTCACATAGTTGCTTATGAAGCAACACACACCGATTAGTCATTGCATCGGTGTGTGCTGCTTCATAAGCAACTATGTGAATTACTGTGACTAATCTCGTCTTGTCTTGTATTGACCAACCGGTGTACGCCTAAACGGAACAAATATTTAAAATAAACAAAAATTAGAAGTAAGAAGAACTAAAAGCAAGTAGGGCCTATAGACACGGTTTTGAAAAAGGTTTTAACTGTATGTTACCGCGTTCAAAAGTTAGAAGAAAAATTGTTGAAGTGCAGAGTTTTAAACAGTTTTTAACTAAAATTACATCATGAACCTAATTCACTGTCAAAAATTGTTAATGTCTTCTAAAAGTACGGAACAAAATTCGAATGGAATGTTGAGGAATCATGGTTATAAGCTTGGGAAAATCATTGGAGAAGGTATGGTTTTATTTATAGTTTTTATAAATTTTGAAAAAAATTGTAGTCACCTGACTAATGTCTTTGAGTTCTCATATGATAATTTTTCATTTTTCAATTTTTTCTTACAGTGATATTAATTCAATTTGATGTTTGGCATTAGATAGGTAGGTATAGCAGGATCCATTTAACTTGTCAGAAATCAGCTGTTTTGGTAATAACTAAACATTGATTTCGACACAATAATCAAAAGGCTTAAACTTCTTGAAGACCTTTAAAGTCTTTAAAAGACTTTTTTTAAAGAATACCTCTAAAAGAATAACTTTTTAAAAGACCTTTTCAATAATCTGCGAGATTCAGCATTTGTATTAAGTATTGTGATATTGCTTGTCCATCATATGTTTTCTGTCAAGTTAAATGGATCCTGCTATAGATAGAGAGATAGTCTTTGCCAGTCTTATTCCTTTGCCATCAGCAACGTCAAGAATATTTCATTTAATGATATCTCTATCTGTCTATCTAATGCCAAGCGTCAAATTAAATGAATATCTCTGTAACTTCATCATGTTTTTTACATTTATCATCAGTTTGTTGAAACTACAGAGAGTGTATAGTAACAGTGTGGCTATTTGTGTGAAGCACTCCATAACAGTATGTGGAGATCAATATTTTTTCCGGCGCCGCCATACTTTTGCCAAATTTTTGAATTTTGATATGGGATTACAGGCAAACATGAACCCATTCACTCATTTGTCAAACTTATTTTAAGAGAAACAGCATAAAAAAAACTCTTCTAACAGTAAAAATAGTCTCTCTACTCTCGGTATTGCTTTAAAAGCATAAATGATGAAAAATAACACTGGCAAAGACAAAATCTAGGTTAGTAATTAATCACTTATCATAATGGGTGAAGTGAATAAAACTAAGTTTCTAGGGGGTAGGAACTAGACCTTAGATCTAGCTCTCGCTAAAAATCGAGTGAATAAACTATTGCTAACTGTAGTTAGAAGAAGCTAAGAAGGAAACCTTAGAACAGTCCGGAAAAACTCTAGCAAGTGCTGGGGCTAGCATGAGCTAAGGGGTTACATCTGTCTAATCATAAATCATATGTTATTTTGTAGTCTTCACACGACTCTCTCATGTGATGCTCATCATTATAAAATCAAGAATAAAAAACTGATAAGAAGGAGACTGTAAACAGGAAAGATAACTTCCAGAGAGACAGAACTGTACGAGTTCTTTAGCTGCAAGGGAACCCCTACTTCCTGCAAAATCCCAGGTGGCTTCAACATTGGAACAAAACCTGCTAATATAGTTGAATTTTATGTGGTTGATATATCAACAGTGTTGATGGAAATTAAAAATACATTCAACTCATGTTCATCTACCCAAACACAAGTGATACCAGATAAAAGGATAAATAATAAAAATGTGATTGATCAAGAAACATAAGGAACAAAGAATTTATCTCTTCCTTAGCTCCAACTCTTTTTTTATTCTCTTAGGTTTTATTATCAGGTATTGAAAACATTTTTTTTTAATTTACGGCCACGTGTTAATGGAAAAGATGTCCTTGGACATCCTATGGACATTTCTAGAATCTATGTACTTATAATTGTTATCTACATGAATAAAGTAATCTAATTTTAAAACGTAGGGTTTTATACTGCAACAGAATGTAGTTGCAGACAGTGCAAAATAAATTACTATTTTTTTCTATCCTCTTCTGTTATCCCTTTGAACTGGTTTTTCATGCGATTCAGCAGTCTTTCTTTTATGCTCTACTCTGGAATCGCGAAAATCAGAACTTTCATCTTCCCCTCTTTTACCTTTAATCTTACTCATATTCAATACTAAAAGCTATTTTTTTTTTTTGAAATATTTAATATATATAAGTAGAAATCTTGGAAATAAGTTTAATTAGAACTATTAAATCACGTTATGAGATGTTTGGATGATATGATGCTATCCTATCATTTCATTGTTTAATTTGTTTATCATGAATGGAATTATTTCAAGATGTATTTGTACTGATTTTGTGCAATGAGTCTTTTCATACCTAGTACAAACAATAAATAAATAAATCTCTTTGCTCACAGTAATTCCTTTTTTGATGCACAAACAGCGACTGACTAAAAAGCTAGCATGCCCTGGACCTGGCTACGGATTTTATTAGATAGTTCTTACCTCAAAAGCTAGAAGTCGCTCTTTATTCACTTCGTTTTAAGCAACAGCTAAGGAGTCCGGAAAAGCGTAGCAAGTTCTAGGCCTAGACTAGTCTAACAAACTTTAATCACTCGAAGCTAGCATTTGCTTACAAAACCTTAGACCTAGCTACTTCTAGCTTTTATTCACCTCACCCATTATATGATTTAATTTTCATTCCAATGCAAATCTTATCGGAATTGGCAAAAGTATGGCGGTTTTGTCGGAGCTAACCAATCAAAAGTTTGACATGCAATGTCCACACTGTGACTATATTGAAATAATTAAGGAAAAATTTCCAGTAAACACGGGTCCTGAAATTCTTTTTGTTTGAATTTGTTTAACAGGTTCTTACAGCAAAGTGTTTGAAGCCTTCAAGTGTTTTTCAAATGGAAATTACAGTAAAGTTGCATGCAAAATAATCAATCGTAAAAGAGCTTCCAAAGAGTATGTAAATAAATTCCTTCCAAGAGAGATGCAGAGTTTAAAAGAACTCTGTCACACCAATTTGGTTTATGTACACGATATTCTGGAAACAAATGATCAGGTAATTAAATTATAATATTTTTCTTCTTCTTTTTCTTCTTCTTCTTCTTCTTCTTCTCTCTTCTTCATCTCCTCCACCTACTACTTCCTCCTCCTCCTCTCCTCTTCTCCTCCATCCTCCTCCTCCTATCCTCCTCCTCCTCCTCTCCTCCTCCTCTTCTTCTCCTTCTCTTCTTTTCTTGTTTGTATTTCTCCTCCTGCTCTTCTTCTTCTTGTTCTTCTTCTCTTCTTCTCCTCCTCTTCTTTGTTCTTTTATTTCTTCCTTCTTCTTCTCCTCCCTCTCTGTTCTTCTTCCTACCTCCTTCTTTTTTCACCTTATTTTCTCCTTGTCTTCACTTATTATTTTTCATTCAGCTTTGTAATCTTTTCTTCTTCTTCATCATCATCATCATCATCATCAGTCTTCTTCTTCTTCTTCTTCTTCTTCTTCTTCTTCTTCTTCTTCTTCTTCTTCTTCTTCTTCTTCTTCTTCTTCTTCTTCTTCTTCTTCTTCTTCTTCTCCTTCTCATTCTTCTTCTCTCATTCATCCTATTCTTTAACTTTTTTTTAGGTTTTCATATTCATGGAATTATGCAGTGGCGGTGATCTACTGGACTATATAACCACCAAAGGACCCTTATCTGAATTTAGAACTCGTCAATTATTCCAGTAAGTAATTATTTATGATAGAGTTCATTTAATTTGGCGGATGGCATTAGATAAATGGATAGATAGAGATACAGAGAGATATTATTTCATCGGACTCTACGGTCATCAGCAACGTTCAGCAAAGCTTGCTTGCTCAGTACTGTATCGTTTAGGAATACAGTATCATTGCAACAGACTTGTATCAGTGTGAGTTTCCTCTTGATTGCACATCAAATCTCGCAGTGGTGGAAACACAGCAGAAAGACACGCGCCAAAAGTTTTTAAATATAATAGACAAGGAGGCATCCACTAGACATAATACAGAGTGTTCCAAAAAGAATCATCCAATTTTAAAGGTTTATAATTTAAAAACTAATGATCATAATTATGGACATGAGGTTAACTTCATAACATCATTTAATTATCACATCTTCATGTGAGAGAGTTTTTAAATGGTAGGCTTCCTCAAAGATGGATCGGCCGTACTGGACCTAAGTTCGAGTCTGTTTTTCCTTTCTTTAATGAGTTTATGTGTTCTCTCTTTAGTAAACCACCTTGTAGAGGAGAATCACAACCTAGATAGTAATTTCAACATGGAATACCTACACTTTGCAGCAAAGGACAACTACTGATGTACAGCACTAGAAATAAGGAGAATAGAAAAGACCCAACAGTAGAAAGCTCAATGAACAAATAAATTTTGATAATTACAATGTGGGTGAACTATTTCGTTTGGGCTCACATCATTAGGCATATTACCATTAGGCTAGTAAGGATACCGAAATTATCAGCTTATAGTTGGTATTTTAAATATTTATTAAGTTCAGAATAGCTCATCAGTTTCTTTAGTATTAAGGGGCTCAGCTACTCTCACCTGGCTGGATAAATTACTCCATCATATTAACAGGAACATATTTATTCTAATTTATTACAATGTAGTGTTTTTGTTTAAGCTTATTTTATGGGGTCTATTATCAATGTAGGCTACTTGTATTATCTAATCATATTAATCAATTTTACTATACTGTTTTGTATAATCAAATAATTTCCAAGTGCTTTGTCATAACATCATAGCTAACCTATTATCAATGTAGGCTACTTGTATTTTCTAATCATATTAATCAAATTTTACTATACTTTCAGAGTTTTGTATCAAATAATTTCCAATTACTTTTGTCATAACATCTATCATAGCTAACCACTTATACTTATATAACAGTTCTATTACCTAGAACAATATTACTGTTCAACTTATATTTACTTTTATCTTCTATAACTTTATAAAATTAAGATCATCTTATAGTATTTTATTTTATATAGTATATATTGTTATTTTATATTTATATTTCATAGTATTTTATATTTTCATAGTATAATTCATGGTTCAATATTTTATATTTTATAAGTTACCTCCTTCAATCCACCACCATCTGGAATTAGAATACATCTGTTGCAAATTTCATTTTGACCCAACATCCAACTGATGATGATGCCATGAGCATCGAAACATGTTTTGTATAAATAAAAGTTAGTAGAAGAAGACAACATCTGTGTTTTTATTTCATAACACAGATTTTATTATGGAGCGGTTCTACAATCTCAATAGTGACTGTTCAGAATAATTCTTTTTTTAAATCATAAAATATTGAAGGATAAATTAATATTGATTGTTGTTAAGTGGTTTGTTGATTTTGTTCTGAATTCACAGTCAAATCGTCGCAGCAGTAAAGTACATACATTCTTGTGACTTCAGTCATCGCGATTTGAAATGCGAAAATATTTTATTGAAAGACGAGCAGACGGTTCGTATCACTGATTTTGGGTTCGCAAGAAGTTGTAGAGATCCAGTCACTAAACAGAGAATTCTGAGTGAGACGTTTTGTGGAAGTGCTGCTTATGCTGCTCCAGAAATATTGCAGGTAATTTCATTCATTTCATTTCTCTCTGTCATGTAATATAGAAATAATTAAAATAGCTAAATAACTAAAAATCTAAGAGGTGAATAGCCCCAGATTCAAAATTGAAGCATCTATTTATGTGAGGACCAGCACGTGATCATTAATTTAAACAAACTCAGCTTTGTTATTGTTGTTGAATGCATTGAATACAGAACTGACAACAAGAGCGCTCTCCATCTAATGCACTCACGTGCCATCAAGGTTTATTGATTCAAAACAACCAGTCAGTTTCTTTTTCACTTTGTGTAATGTACCATGTTTAATAAACAATATAATCAATTGTTCTGTACTTGAAGCTGGAAATCAAATATTTCCGCACATCTCAAGAATTATAGAAAAATTACAGTTCTCTTATTTATGACACCATGTATAAAAATAATTGAAATAGACCAATACAGGAATAATATATAAAATAATACATCTATACATGGTCTAAGATGTAACCCGTGTCATGTAATCGAGAGAGATGGAGATATGTATGTGCATGGCAGTAAGTAACAAGCTAGTACTTCTCATTCTTCTCTTCTCTTCTCACTCGCTCTTTTTCTTTTCTCTCTTCTTACCGGTGCAATGAACAATGAAAAATAAATTTTTGTTTCAAAACAGCTGATCATCAAATCATATAGCAGGATCCATTTAACTTGTCATAAAACATATGATCGACGAGCATATGATCACAATACTCAACATACAAATATGCTGAATCTCCCAGATTATTGAAAAGGTTTTTTTAAAGTTATTTTTTGAAAGGTCTTTTAAAGACTTTAAAGGTCTTTAAGACTTTTAAGCCTTTTGATTATTGTGTAGAAATCACTGTTTAATTATTACTGGAACTGCTGATTTCAGTTAATTATCCTGCTATACATCTATACATTGTCTAAGATGTACAACCATGTCATGACTGTAATCGAGAGAGATGGAGGGCTTTGTTGGATAAATAATCTACTTAGATATGTATGGCCATGGCAGTAAGCAAGAAAGTACTTCTCTTCTCCTTTTCTTATTCTTCTTCTTCTTCTTCTTCTTCTTCTTCTTCTTCTTCTTCTTCTTCTTCTTCTTCTTCTTCTTTTCTTCTTCTTCTTCTTCTTCTTCTTCTTCTTCTTCTTCTTCTTCTTCTTCTTCTTCTTCTTCTTCTTCTTCTCCTCCTCCTCCTCCTCCTCCTCCTTAGAAAATTCGAGTGACCGGCGCTTTGCGCTGCATGGGGTGAACTCGTTTTGTTAATCTAATTTCATTTTTTTTCACAGGGTCTACCTTACAATCCCAAAATGTACGATGTATGGTCTCTGGGATGTATTCTGTACATAATGTTGACTGCAAGAATGCCTTTCGATGATACCAATGTTAATAAAATGCTCTACGTTCAACTGCATAAACTGCTCTCCTTCCCATCAAAATCCAATCATAAAATAAGCTATGACATGAGAAAGTTCATTATGTAAGTAGCCAAAGACAATAAATTAGAATACTTGATAGTAAATACTTAGTAGTTGTAAATACAGGGTGATTCAAAAAGAATACCACAACTTTGAATGTATTTTAATAGAACCTTCTGTTATACATCATTACAAAGCGTATTTAAAGTTTTTCACTCAAGTTCAGATTTTCAATATGACCCTCAGACACGACTAATATCAACCCGATAGGTACTCAAACTCGTTCCACACTTCTGTAGCATATCAGGCGTAACAGTTTGGTAAGCTGCTGTTATTTCTTGTTTAAATCATCAATATCCATCACCATTCATGATTTGAAACAAGAAATAACAACAATTTGATATACTGTTACGAAATGATGCTGGGTTGATATTGCTCGAGTGTCTGGAGGGTGTCATATTGAACATCTCTGAACTTGTTGTGAGTGAAAAACTTCTTTAAATACTCTCAATATAACACAGTTCTATTATGTTTCTTTCATTAAATACACGTTTTTAAAGTTGTGGTATTCTTTTTGAATCACTCTGTACTTAATAGTTTCCTATCGTCTCTGATGTAACTAAGTTTGATGCAATAATTTATGGTAATCATAAGAAATTTATAATTGGTTTGGAAAAAATTTTGATGAAATAAATTTGTTCATTTGCCATCATATGAATTGTATAGGCTGCTGCACTATAGCTCCTATGAGGGCCGCTTTTCCCAACGCTGCTCAAGCTATACATCTAGCCATAGCCCCCTCTAAACTACATGGCCGCGGCCTTCAATGTGACAACGTCGCTGCATCAGCTTTAGCAAAAAATCGGTCAGTGTTTTATAAGTCATGTGTTTGTAGTGTTTTTATAAGTATCATTTATAATGAAACCAGCCGGGACTGCGAGGTTATCACATTTTCACATGTAGTTTAAAGTATGATCTAGCTTAAGCCTCATTCGGAGAATAGGAAAAGTATAGAACATTTTTTGAGCATCAGCTGTTGCGCTTAAGCAGCGTTGGGGAAAGCGGGCCTGAGAATCATAAAATAAGCCAAGGCAAGAAAACATTTATCATAAAAGTCCAGTGTATTTATAAACAGTTCATGAGAAATCAGAAATCAGATATTTTATTGACAAAATTACATAGTACAAAAATTATAATAAAATAAATTTAAGATGATTACCGTATTTCTTGATCCATTACGAACTGCTGTGTTTACACTAAGGCTAGGCGTACACCGGTTAGTCAAGGCAAGACAAGATGAGATTAGTCACGTTTAGTCACAGTACTTCACATAGTTGCTTATGAATCATTACATCGATTAGTCATTGCATCGGTGTGCTGCTTCATAAGCAGCTATGTGAATTGACTAAACGTAAATCGTCTTGTCTTGTCTTGACTAAAATTCCTACTAAGACTTTACAAATTTTTACTATGAGCTACTCCAACACTGATCTGTATGTTGAGCATGAGATCGACAATTTATTTCTAAAATTTCACGAAAGGAACGTTCATAAATATATGTCCCTTAATTTCACAATCTAAAATATTAATAGATCTATCAAATAAAATTATTTCTTCCAATCTCATGCCACTTATTTGTTGTCAGTGACCAATTTTCATAATTTGACGTATTTTCAGGCATCTTTTAGAACCTGACATTACCAAGAGAGCCACTATCAACCAGGTCTACTCGGAACTATCACAGCTACCACCAATAACGCCTCAAAATTCCAAGCAAACTAAAAACAATGTCCAAAAATTCACTGGAAATAAACATTTAGAACAAGACGAGATTGAACACTTGAGGAAACAGTTGAAAAAATTGAAAATTCCACACAATTTTTGAAATAAAGTTGAGGAAACACATAATAAATATTGAAGAAATTTGTGTTTTTGAAGGGAAAGATACAAATTTTTTGAGGAATCGATGAACTAAAGAGGCTTTTAAAACAAGAACATTGGACTCTGAATTCATTAGTAAAAATTGTGGAACTTCAAAAACAACTAAAGAATGTTCGACAGCCAATTTTATGTTTTATTCACAAAGTTAAGAATAATAATAATTAATTGAGAAGAAATGTGATTAACTTTTCACGGAATTCGTTGAAAGAAATAGGAAAATTTAGGTGGAAATATAACAAAACAATTGGACAATTAAAGAATGAAATTGAGAAGAAATTCAAGAACAATATTATTGAAGATCTTCACGAAAATTTCAAATATATTAGGGATTTGGTGAAACGATTAAGAGGAAGCCTCACAACGTTCAAAATATGGACTTGATACAAAATCTACAGTTTCGAACAAATTCAATTTTTCTTACAATTCTTGTGAAAGAAATTAGAAAGTTTGGAAACAATAAATTGAACATATAGATTTCAAATTGAATTGTCTCTTTTTCTCATATTATATTCTTTCTGGTTTATGAATTGAGTACAGTAGCGTGAAAAATGATTTCAGAATAGCAGCATTTTCAAATTTGGCGCTGTATATGATTCTCGGGTGAAAAATATCGATGAGCCATACTTTGATAGTCGAGAGAGATATATTATCGGGTATCGAATGAGAAGTGTTTTGCACGTTGTATTGAAAGTGAGGTTATATTGAAGTTGTAACTTTATTTTCAACATAATTCACGGATTAGTACATGTTATTATGGTAAGCATGAAAAATATTTTTGTAAATTAATCCAATTACGTTCCAACTTATTTTTATTGTGTAGTAGTTTCATTACTTGGTTTAATCAAGCGTCTAACGCAATTTAACCTATTTTTTTCAAAGATACTTCCCAACTATTCGCAAATGGTTTCGGTAAGTTTTCAAACAAATTTAATGCACTCTATTGTCTAATAATGCTCTATTATTTCTTTTTATTTGTCATTTAATAACCTAATTCCGCCGCTCAGAACATAATAATAACCAATTTCATCACAATGAACATAATATTACGCTTAAATTAGCTCTGAATATTGGAATTTTGCTCCTCAGACAAGAGAATAACCGTCTTGCTTAATGTTACAAAAAATTAGACAGTAGTCTACATCATAAATCTTTAATCTGAATAAATTACAGATTTTTGTCGAAATAATGTTACCACTTTTTTCATTCCTCCATCCTAGCAAATTAGCCTATCATCTTATTTTTTGCTTTCAGATTCAATAATAAACTGTGAATAATAAAAGGCAGTTTGATGTTTGGTAAATAAAACTTAACATTCGGTGATAGAAACTGTGATTTAAAATTATGGATGACCCTGAGAAGAGACCCCAATTCGGTAACAGACATCTTCTGGATAAGAATGATACGTTCCAACATAATGCATGGTAAGTATTGAATTTTTTAAATCTATATATAAAAGCGAAAATGGCACTCATTCATTCATCAGAAATAAAAATCTACTGAACCAAATGCGTTCAAATTTGGCATGCATGTTTAGTTGGACCTTTAGACGCGCACTAAGAACGGATTTTGAAAACAACCCAAAGGTACGTCCAGTATTCGCGATTTTGTGCGTTTTATCAACTTTTTCGAGAACTACCTAATTGGCAGAAAATGTTGAAATTTGTTACTTAGGTTTGTTCAAGGTCTAAAAATAATCTGTTGAAAAATGTTTGAGATTCTCCCAAAATTACGCCAGAAATCGGCGTTTTTGCAGATTTTTCAACAATGACTGAACTAAGAACGTTTAAACATTATACACAGGTTCAGCTAAGGTATAAGAAGAATTGAATTGAAGTATTTTAAAATCTGCTTCAAGCCCTTCACCCAAGATCTTCTAGGGTGAAAGATAGGGTGTAATGAAGGGTTTGAAGGTCTCTCTCAGCTCTCTTTTCCTATTGATGGATAAAACCAGTAAAGCAAACATGTTCAAATGAAATATGCAGGCAAGCGGAGTGAGCCTGCTGGTTTTATTGTTGGATGATTCTGCTATGGGTCCAGGGGGAGGTAGCGGGGGTCCAGGGGGCGGAGGCGGGTCCAGGGATAAGGCGAGCGAAGCGAGCCTCAATTTAATCAATTTATTTATTCACACCAATAATACAATACAATTTTCATCAATACATTTTTTAGTAAATACATTTACTCCAGACATTTTCTCAGACTACTAGCCTGCTGGCTAGTTTGAAATAAATGGAACACAATTTGAAAATTAAGATAATCATTACCCGCAAGGAAAATCCTGTGCAAAAGTATTTGTTGCTGAAAGCTAAAACAATACAAAACTATAATAAAATGGAACGAGTTATGATAAGTAATTGACTTCCAACCTACATTTTGCCTTTGCCAGTATTAGTTTTCATTTTATTATAAAATTGCCGTGTATCAGAATTGAAACGTCGTTAGCTTGGACAAATCCACCATACTTTTGCCAATTCCCATAAGATTCGCATTGAAATGATGCGTAAAACAAATGTTGAGTGGAGTGATTCACTTCTTACCTACAATTTGCCTTTGCCAGTGTTAGTTTTCATCATTTTAAGCTTTTAAAGCAATACCAAGAGTAGAGAGACTATTTTTAATGTTATAAAAGTTATTTTTCATGTTGTTTCTCTTAAAATAAGTTTGACAAATGAGTGAATGGGTTCATGTTTGCCTGTAATCCCATATAAAAATTGAAAAATTTGGCAAAAGTATGGCGGCGGCGGGAAAAATAATGATCTCCACATACTGTTATGGAGTGCTTCACACAAATGGCCACACTGTTACTATACACTCTCTGTAGTCTAAACGTACCTTAATGTAGGGCTATCCTTACTAATCAGCTGTTATTTCAAGGTAATTCTATTGAATGAAATTCAATGAAAAATAAAAGTGTCTATAGCAGGAGCCAATTAACTTGTCATAAATCAGCTGATCCAGTAATAATTAAACAGTGATTTCGACACAATAATCAAAAGACTTGAAAGTCTTAAAGACCTTTAAAGTCTTTAAAAGACCTTTTTAAAGAAGACCTTTCAAAGAATAACTTTTTAAAAGACCTTTTCAATAATCTGCGAGATTCAGCATTTGTAGGTTAAGTATTGTGATCATATGCTCGTCGATCATAATATGTTTTGTGACAAGTTAAACGGATCCTGCTGTAACTTAATGTAGAGCTATCCTTACTAATCAGCTGTTATTTCAAGGTAATTCTATTGAATGAAATTCGATGAAAAATGAAAGTGTCTACACACGGTTTTACTGTGAAGTATTTCAACTTTTTCACTTTCATTTCTCTTATATAATGAACTTTTTTCTCTCGTATTCATGTTTTTTATATTCATCTTCTTCTCTTTTTGCACAGGGACAATGTACAGTGGAACGACGAACAGAAGGCCAAAGCAGAAGAGAAAGTAAATGAGCAGATGAGCAAATTGATTAGCGAAGAGAGGCAAAAGGAATTGCAGAGTACTGCAGACAAAAGTTGGGATGCGTTCTACAGTATACACACGAATAGGTGAGTAAATTTATTTCTTCTTCCTCCTCTTTTTATTCTTCTTCTTCTTCCTACTCCTCCTCCTCCTCCTCCTCCTCCTCCTCCTCTCCTCCTCCTCCTCTCCTCCTCCTCCTCCTCCTACTCTCCTCCTCCTCCTCCTCCTCCTCCTCCTCCTCCTCCCTCATCATCTTTTCATCCTTCCTACCCTCTTCCACCTTCTCCTCATCCTCGTTCTTCTCCCTCCTCCTCATTTCTCCTCTTCCTCACTCCTCCTTCTCCTCGTTCTTCTTCCTCCTTCACCCCTTCCTCCTCCTTTCTCCCTCCTCTCCCTCCTTCTTCTCCCTCATCCTCTTTTCCTCCTCTTTCTTTTCTCTTCTCCTTCTCTTCCCTCCTCCACCATCTTCTTATCAACCTCTTCCTTCTCCTCCTTCTTTCTCGTTTTCTTCTCGCCTTCTTTTACATCTTCTGTTTCCACCTCTTCTTCTTTTTCTTCTTCTTCTTATTCTCATCCTCCTCCTCCTCTCCCTCCTCTTCTCCTCTCTCCTCCTCTTCTTTCCTCCCTCTTCTTCTTCTTCCTTCTTCCTCCCTCCTCCCTCTTCTTCATCCTCTTCCTTTCTCTCTTCCTCCTTCTCTTCTTCTTCACCTCTTCTCCTCTTCTTCATCTTCTTCCTCCTCCTACTCCTTCTCTTCTCCTTCTTCATCCTCTTCTTCTTCTTCTTCTTCTTCTTCTTCTCAACCTCTTCCTTCTCGTTCACCCCCACGTCAATCTCATTCCTCATCTTCTCCTTCTTTTCTTCTTCTCTCTTTTCTTCTTCTCTTCTTCTTCTTCTTCCTTCTTCTTCTTCTTCTTCCTCCTTCTTCTCACTTCCTTCTGTTTTTTCTCTTATTCTCTTCTTCAACTTCTTCTTCCTCCATTCAAGTGCCTTTTTTTATTCTTCTTATTGGTTTTTTTTATTTATTTTATACCATTGGGAACGCGACGACACTTATATGACATTCTAAATGCATAAGCCTTTCCTATGTTAAATCTCCCGAATTATTGCAAAACAATTCCGCTATGGTCGCCTCGATCGCCTTTGAAATCTCCTCCACAGCGAATAGGATATTCTGAGTGGAAACTCGTCAATAATAATAATTGTAAATAGCTTATGGTAGTAATTGTAAACTATCAAGTAATTGGGTGATCTCGTTATATTTTAGGTACTTAATTTTAACATTATTGAATTGGCACCTACAATTTAGCAGTACAATTTACATTAAAACTTACAATTTACCAATTAATTTTCAATAAAATTGATCAATTGATATTATAAAGCATATTGATACCTTTATTAATGCACACTTTCACACTCACAGCCCTTCAATTTTTTCTATTCATTTTCTTGAAATGTATTATTCTCTTTTTTCAAGGTTCTTCAAAGACCGCCACTGGTTGTTCACGGAATTTCCAGAGTTGGCCCCGAATTTGGACCAAGAAAATACTGGAAACCAAGCGACAAACCCTTCAAAACAAATAGAAAACTCAACAACCCCAGACAAAAATCCAGAAAACATTTTAAAACAAACTGAACTGCTAACAATTAAGGATAAAAGTACTGAAAACGATTCAAAAGATTTCGAAAATCAAGGAAAACGTCTTGAAGACACGTCAGCAAAATCATCAAATTCTGAAATTTTGGAATCAGTTACTTCGAAAAATTTAACTAGTAATTGTTCAAATTCTGAAAGTTTAGGATCAAATTCGTTGACATCTTGTTCAGAAATTGTTAGAAAAAAGAATATTCTGGAAATAGGGTGTGGAGTAGGGAACTCCATATTCCCCATACTGCAATACAGCAAAGATCCCAACCTCTTTGTGTATGGGTGTGATTTCTCTAGTACTGCGATAGAGGTTTTGAAACAGTGTAAACACTATGATACTGCTAGGTAAGTTTTTCCATTTTATTTTTCTTAAATAGTGATAAGATGCCTGGTTTATTATATTTTAATAATATTAACGAGGTTTACCCCGTGCAGCGCAAAGCGCCGCTTTGTTTCTTTGCTACAGTAAGATGAACTCCATATTGGAATAGCAAAGATTTTTCAATTTTTGTATTACTCAATAGATGCATGTATTAATAATTACAATGACAGTGCAATATCTAACTCATTCTTAGATTACTTGGATAAGACCTTTGTTGGAACTGATAAGACAATTGTGTTTCCCAGTTTCATTTTTTTACTATAGGTTGCTGTAAAAAACAATTGTCTCTTCCTGGTATGCAGGGATTGTGCAGGCCTATGCTTATATGTTAAATCTATCTGTCAATAGATAAAAAAGTAGACAAAAATAAATATGTCAAAAACGAGCAGTATTCTATCTACTGACGGATGCCTTGTTTTTCAATTTTGACAGAATGAACATGAATGTTTTCAAGATGCAAAAACAAAGTAAGTTTATAAAGAATTTGTTAAAATGATTGCCATATGTTTTACACAAAATCATTATAATATGAAGAATGCAAAGCGAATTTTGTCAAATATCTCCCAATCGAAATGATTATTTTTGGAAAACAAATAGATCCTGCGAAACTTCGATTCTTTATCTTTCTTTTGGCGCAAACCGTATGAAAATCGGTCCATTCTATCTTCTCCACGAACTTTCCAAAGTTGGACTCAAAATTCTTTTGTTGGTAGCATTGTATCAGTCGTCATTTTAGATCTCTTTCCATTCTCGGCCATCATTCTAATCGAGCGATGACTGTAGTTAGAATTTATCAACATTCTAAACCAAGTATATGTAATTCTTTCCAAAATTTTGTTTGTTTAGTTCATTAGTGAATTGAAATTCTTCATTGTATCATATCTTTATTTTTCAGATGTAATGCTTTTGTATGCGATATTACTCAAGAAGACTGGAGGGCACCTTTTGAATTCGAGAGCCTTGATATTGTCATAATTATTTTTGTATTATCAGCTATTCATCCTGATAAGTAAGTATTACTAATGCCCTCTCATAAAGTTTATAATTTTTATTCATCATCAATAATCATATTTCATACTCATATTTATTATAATTTTTTACCCGTTCATTGTATATTTTTGCTGCACCTACTAACTAAGGCTAGGCGTACACCGGTTAGTCAAGACAAAACAAGACGAGATTAGTCACGTTTAGTCACAGTACTTCACATAGTTGCTTATGAAGCAACAAACACCGATTAGTCATTGCATCGGTGTGTGCTGCTTCATAAGCAGCTATGTGAATTATTGTGGGTAAACGTGACTAATCTCGTCTTGTCTTGTCTTGACTAACCGGTGTACGCCTAGCCTTAAGTTGCATTTTACTCCTTGAAATATAATACCCAAGTACTACTCAAAAAAATTCTCAAATATTTACAAATAAAAACATAATAAATGCATTAATATCTAGGTATATAAGAATATAAGGTACCTACTACAGAGACTGTATAATCACAGTGTGGTAATTGGTGTCGCTGGAGGCTGGTTGCAGTGCATCCTGGGCTTGCGGCTAAAGTCTGCTACAACAATGCAACAGTCTCCGTCTGCTTTGCATGTTATTTTTAAGCTATTTTAGATTATTTTGTGTGAATTTTAAAGACAGTAGAAAAGGGTGCAAGTAACCTCCAGCGGTCACCTATCACTAAAGCTGTCATATCTCAGACAATATTGGTCCAATCAACAAATAACGTTTCAATCAAGTACGTTTCGTTCAAGGACTTCGATGTTATGACATTGAGGCAATTGTATTTGAAAATATTAACGTACCATTCATAATTACAGACAACACTTTGAGGAGGCTGATTACCGTCTTATTCTTTTAGACCTAATCACTGTAAAAATACAAAGTGTTTCACAGTAGTTTGAGTGTAATACGTAGACAGCTTGTGTATAGCTCCAGATTTATTAATGTTATACCTGAAAACTTCATACTGAATCGTTGTCTGAAAATGAAATATTGAACAAATGGATTTGTAGTAATTATTTTCAGGAATTAAGTTTCCTGTGAATTGTTGAAGCTTCAAAATTAATAGTTTAGGGATTTTCCTCTGTCCTTCTCTTCGTAGGCTGTACCTTATGATAATCATTGTTTCAAAATAGTTTCATCTTGGCGAGCCAGCTTAAGTTATTATTATTT
>CM029543.1:4295989-4396008 GCA_017141395.1 Laodelphax striatellus | reverse complement strand
CAATTCTTTTGTTTTTCAACAATGTGTATAGCATTTCATAGATAATACGTGTAAGTTAAACATCCATGGCTACTATTGGTGTCCAAAGTGCAACGCTTCTAGTTTTCTTGAAATATTTGTGTATTAAACAACCCAACAACTACGTTCATCTTTTTTGTAGAAAAAAATTACCGTCGCTTAAATGTAATTAAGTTCGGTATTTCCTTTCGTCACATCAAATACGGTCTGTTTTATTGTGTTTCTCAGTTTAAGATTGTCTAAAATCTTACCAATCTATCCACATTACTCAAATCCAGTGTATATCTTAGTGTGATAGGTTACTTTCAGTGATTATTCTAGCAGGCAAATAGATAGCCTACCGTAAGTAGAAAACAAAATATATATTATCTTCATAACCTTCCACTGTTCCTAACCTACCTTCAAATTCCAAATTCTAACCTTCCTTAAACACAAAACAAATCCTGTTACTATTAATAGACCACATTCTAGCAAATTG
Organism: Laodelphax striatellus; assembly: GCA_017141395.1. Taxonomy (NCBI): domain Eukaryota; kingdom Metazoa; phylum Arthropoda; class Insecta; order Hemiptera; family Delphacidae; genus Laodelphax; species Laodelphax striatellus. Next base: position 4,395,512 of record CM029543.1, on the reverse strand, counting down.
TTTTGCAAATCATTGAGTACGTAAACGATTCATAGTATACTAGTAAGATAAGAAATTGTAAACGTTTTATCAATGAACTCAATGTTTAATAACATTGTTATCAGGTTTATTTCCCCGATAATAACCCATTTTAAATACCAAAGATAGTATTTTTACTGTGTACGTATTGTTTTGTTCAGTTGTGACGATTTTGATTAAAGATTTTAGGTTATGAAGATGGAAGGAAATGAGATATTGCAACTATTCAATTGCTTTTAAATCATATAATAATTAATTGAACAATGTTTAATTAATAATTCAATTATTAACGAATAATTAATTAGGAATTTCGTTCAATTAATTACTATTTTAGGTTATATATTTTCGGTATACGTTGTCTATTTAAGAGCAATAGGCTATTAATTTTGTTGATTGAAGTGAAACTATTTCAAGTTATTTTCAAAAATATTCAATTATTTGCGCGGTTAGTGAGTTATTTTAGGTTCATGACCTTGCATATAACTATGTTTTATTTTTAAACTGCAAATTCTGTGGCTAGCCTTGTAGCTTACGAGGAAACTCGTGAATGATGATTCATCTTATCGTTCGATACTCAAAGTTCTTTGAGTATTATTTCATCAATTTGAAAGTAACACTACTAACCGGTCTAATATTTATTGTACTTATTTTTATCCAATTCTTTCAACATTTATTGATCGTAAATAATTTCAGGTGTTACGGATAGGCTATTGGTTCCTCACTATTAATTTCCTAAACTATTATTATCTCACACTCACAATAGTAAGGCTAGGCGTACACCGGTTAGTCAAGACAAGACGAGATTAGTCACGTTTAGTCACAGTAATTCACATAGTTGCTTATGGAGCAGCACACACTGATGCAATGACTAATCGGTGTGGGTTGCTTCATAAGCAACTTCTCTCAGTATTGTGACTAATCCTCAAAATTCTTGTCTTGACTAACCGGTGTACGCCTAGCCTTAGTCTTATGCCCGGTTTCTAGAACAGTCATTAGTTTAATGCCACATTGAATTTTAATGAAGCATATGATTTCCTTCCTCAGCTGGAATTTCTCGTGTAGGCCTATTTGTTGCATGGTTAGGTCGGTTTGTTTTTGTTTTGAAAGTTTTGTGACTGTGGATTTGTTTATTTTAATCTAAAATGGAAAAGAGAGACAGAGAAAAAACCTTTCTGGAGCAGAGGAAGAGCTATTGATAAATATTTTATTGAAATACAAATTGGTACAGTAATAGAAAAGAAGCAGTTGAAATATATAGCAGGATTCTTTTAAATTGTCAGAAAACCGCTGATTGATGTACGCTCGTTTACTAACGTTAAGTCAGCTGTTTTCTGACACGTTAAAAGAATCCTGCTGTATTTATTTTTATAGGTTTATGTTATCTGTTTTTTTCTCTTTTACCGTACCAATTTGTATTTCAATACAATATTATTCTATCAATCGCTCTTCCTTTGCTCTAGAAAGGTTTCTCTTTTCATCTGTCTCTCTTTTCTATTTTAAATTAAAATAAACAAATCCACAGTCACAAAACTTTCAAAACAAAAACAAACCGACCTAACCATGCAACAAATATAGCAGGATTCTTTTAAATTGTCAGAAAACAGCTGATTGATGTACGCTCGTTTACTAACGTTAAATCAGCTGTTCTCTGATTAGTTAAAAGAATCCTGCTATACAGGTGAAATTTCAGCTGAGGAAGAATATCATATGACCGTATGTTTCATTATTAAAATGAACCAATCTATTTATAATAGGAGAGTCACTTCAAGTTCCTGATAACTCATAATAAACATAACTGTAAACTACAAGGAATGATACTGTTCCACAAATATAGATTAAAATTATTCTGGGAAGAAGTGAAATGATTTCGCTGAGAAATTAAACATTTCCTGCTGTATTAGAAACTTTCCTCTATTGACTGGATAATACAGGGTGTCCCAAAAAATAGTGACTCCAGTACTACCACGCTATTCTACAAGTCAAAACAAGCAGAAAATGTCGTTGGCAAAATGCTGATTTCTCCTTAGTTTACCTGTAATCCGCCATTTTGTGTTTTTATATTTTTCATCATATCTCGTTAAAAAAACAAGATTTTCTCATGAAATTTGGTAGGGGTATAATTAAAGGTGCGGTTAAAAGGTGTGAAAAAAATAATCTCCACATATTGTTATGGAGTGCTTCACACAAATGGCCACACTGTTACTATACACTCTCTGAAGATAGATACTGCAGAGAGATATCATATCTTGACGTTGCTGATGACCGTAGAGTATGATGGCAAAGAAATAATATCTCTCTATCTATCTAATGCCAAGCGTCAAATTAAATGAATATCATTGTATTTATTGGATGCAAACTTTGGTAATGATCAAAAGGTTTTAGCACAATTTTTGTCAGCGTCATTCAGGATAAATTGAACACGCAGACTATAGTATAATTTGTTGGTTGGTTATTTCTGGCTAAAAATTAAGTCAACTTAATAAGGATGTGACTAAGCTTACTTTGTTCTATTGTGGGTAGCGCCATAATAATTTTTGTTGGTTTTACATTTTGCTGAGAAATTGACTTCTTTCGAAAGTATTTGTTCAACTAGCTGGCAGGCTCGCATTATCCAGGGGGCTTACACTCAGGAATCAGTCGACCAAGAACAAGAAGAGGAAGAAGAAAAGGAGGGAGAAGAAGAAGAGGAAGAAGAAAATGGAGAAGAAGAAGAGGTTGAGGAAGATGTAAGAGGCAGATGATGAGGAAGAATAAGAGGAAGCAAGAAGACGTTGAGGAAGAAGAGAAGGAGGAAGAAGAGGAAGAGGAGGAGGAAGTTAAAGAAAAGGAGAAGGAGAGGAAGAAGAAGAGGAAGAAGAAGAATATGGAGAAGAGGAGAAGGAAGAAGAAAAACAAGAAGAAGAGTGAGGACTACAGGTGGAAGAATGAAGAAGTTAAGAGGAGAAAGAACAAGAGAGAGAGAAGAGGAAAAGGAGGATTAAGGATTTCCAAGAAGAGGAAGCAGAATCATAGGAAGAGGAAGAAGAAGAGGAGAGAAGGAAGAAGAAGAGGAGGTAGAGGGAAGAGGAGGAGGAAGAAGAAGGTGATGAAGAAGCGGAAGAGGAGGAGGATTAGGAGGAGGAGGATGAAGAAGATGGAGAAAAGGAAGAAGAGGGAGAAGAAGAAGAGGAAGAAGTACAGGAGGAAGAAGAAGAAGAGTAGGAAGAAGAGGAGGAAGAGGAAGAAGAAAAGAAGAGAGAAGAAGATGGAGGAAGAAGAGGAGTAGAAGAAGAAGAAGAAGAAGAAGAAGAAGAAGAAGAAGAAGAAGGTTAAGAAAAAGAGGTGGAGGAAGAAGAAGAGTGAGGAGAGAAGAAGAAGAGAGAAAGATGAGAGAAGAAGAGGGAGGAGAAAAGAAGAAGAAGAAGAGGTGAGGTAGAGGTAGAGGAAGAGGAGGTGGAGGAAAAAGGAGAAGATGATGAAGAAGAGGAAGTGAGGGAGTGACTAGGAGGATGAAGAAGAAGCGAAGGAAAAGATGGAGAAGAGGAGAAGGAAGAAGAGGAAGTGGAGGAGGATTAGGAGTGAGGAAGAAGAAGAGAAGGAAGATGAAGAAGATGGAGAAAAGGAAGAAGAGGAGGAAGAGCAAGAGGAAAAAGAACAGGAAGAGGAGGATTGAGGAAGAAGAAGAGGATGATTGAGGAAGAACAAGAAGAAGAAGAGGAAGCAGAATCATAGGAAGAGGAAGAAGAAGAGAAAGAGGAGAGGAAGAACAAGAAGAGACATATAGATTCTCTTTCTAGCCGTCAGCTGAACCTTTGCTTCAACGTTTCTAGCTCAGTCATTCTTGAAAAATGTGGAAAAAGACATTGAAAACGCTCAGAAAAACTCTCTAGTTCAGTCGTTGTTGATAAAGCTGGAAAAATCTATGAAATCTATCTACAGTATCTATAGCAGGATCATTTTAACTTGTCATAAAACAGCTGTTTCGGTAATAAGTAAACAGTGATTTTGACACAATAATCAAAAGTCTTAAAGACCTTTAAAGTCTTTAAAAGACCTTTTTAAAGAAGACCTTTCAAAGAATAACTTTTTAAAAGACCTTTTCAATAATCTGCGAGATTTAGCATTTGTAGGTTAAGTATTGTGATAATGGTGGCCGAAACATATGTTTTCTGACAAATTAAAATGATCCTGCTATAGAGGAGTAGCTTATAGACCTGATCAGCGCGCTTTAGGTGAGAGAGAGTGAACAACCTGGGGGATTTTAACCATTGTGAGATTGGAACAAAACACGATTTTGAGATAGAAATCAATTAAATCATTATGGTATCATCAATACTTTATTTCTATCTATTATTTAGCGGTTTCAAAGTGTTATAATGAATGTATTAATTGGATTAAAGTATTGTTATCAGAATTTTCGTCATTTTGTTGCTAGACTCTTCTTGAAGGTTATGATGTTTGAAGTTTGAACTTCCCGCTTCGTGCAACAATCAATGTCTCGAGTAAAAAAGACATTATTATTTCAGAGACATCAACTATTACACACAAATAATATTTAACTCAATCACAACATTATATTTACATTTTAAATTTTCTATATTTCATCTATTTACGTTCAATATTATATTTTTGTGAACACTATATATATCTCTACTCTTTTTTGGAAAGGAATGCTTTTGGAAAGAGGATCAAATTAAAATTATTTTTGTTTCTTTTCTCTTGAAGAGACAACTGAAGTGTTCTTAAACATCGTAGCTTTGATTTCATAAGTTACTGGAATATTTTGGCTGAATATTTATCAAATACGATGGGTTTGAAAACAGGCATTTTTACATTTGATTCAATGATAACCAAGCTTCAATCCCCCCAGGTTGTTTCTGTGTCTCTCACTTGAGCGCTGATGTTTGTGAGCTACTTCTCAATACATCTATCAACTCATGTGCTCGAAAATAAAGCTCACAATGAAACAAGCAACCGTTGTTTTCCAAGCGATATTTTTAGATTTCCCAATACAGCAGTGTATAATACATCGGTATTTACAATTCAAATTCGATCAATCGAGTGACAATAATTTGAATTCGATGGCCAGAAATAGCACTGAGAACTTCTGGAGAATTCTATTTGCTGATAATGATGTGTGTGTGTGCGCACGCTTTGACACCCAGATAAATAAAACATGGATTCTATTTGAAGCCTCGAAACGGTAGAATTCGGCTATTATTAGACTTCTTATTAGAATAATCTGTTAATATTGGAATTTTACCGGTTGAAGTGTAAATCAGAAAATCGAGATTGGTAGTTTCTTTGTCCAGAGTTCGATATTCTATGATCGATATTGCACTATCGATTTTATCTTGATTTATGAATATTATGTAAACGAGGCTCGGTTGGTAGTTTCTTTGTCCAGAGTTCGATATTCTATGATCGATATTGCACTATCGATTTTATCTTGATTTATGAATATGTGGAAAGAAAGTATTAGGCTAGGCGTACACCGGTTAGTCAAGACAAGACACAAGACGATTTTAGCTACGTTTAGTTCATACAGTGACTCACAAAGTTGCTTATGAGCTGCAACTCACACCGATTAGTCATTTATTATGTTGTGCTGCTTCATAAGCAACCATGTGAATTACTGTGACTAAAACGTGACCAATATCGTATTAATCTTGTCTTTGACTAACCGGTACGCCTAGCCTTAGTCAAGACAAGACAAGACGAGATGAGTCACGTTTGGGTCAATAGTAATTCACGTAGTTGCTTATGAAGCAGCCACACCGATGCACGATTCAGTCGGTGGTGTGTTGCTTCACAGGCAACATATGTGAGTATTGAGATTCAAACGTGACTCATCTGTCTTGTCTTGACTCACACTAGGCGTAAACACTGTTAGTCAAGACAAGACGAGATTTGTCACGTTTAGTTTACAGTAGTTCACATAAGAAAGCTTATGAAGCAGCACACACTGATGCAATGACTAATCGGTGTGTGTTGCTTCATAGGCAACTATGTGAAGTATAATTATCAAAAGATTTTGAAGTTGATTCTGCCTCATAAAACTCCCAAAAAGTGTGAAGGCTTATTGGAAGTTATGACTTGTCCAGAGTTCGATCAATATTCTATGATCGATATTGCACTATCGATTTTATCTTGATTTATGAATATGTGGAAAGAAAGTATTAGGCTAGGCGTACACCGGTTAGTCAAGACAAGATTAGATTTGTCACGTTTATTCGCCAGCACCACATAGTTGCTTGCGAAGCAGCACACACCGATGCAATGACCAATCGGTGTGCTCGCTTCACAGGCAACCGTGTGAAGCACCGAGACCAAGCACGTAACCAATCCCGTCTTGTCTCAACTAAGGCCAGGCGTATATCGGTTAGTCAAGACAAGATGCGATTAGTCACGCTTAAGCCCGCTGCACCACATAGTTGCTTGCGAAGCAGAACACACTGATGTAATGACTAATCGGTGTGTGTTGCTTCATAGGCAAACTATGTGAAGTACTGAGACTAAATGTGACTAATCTTGTCTTGTTCTGATTAGTAGTTAGGCGTACACCGGTTAGTCAAGATGTTTAGATGAGTCATGTTTGGTTACAGTACTCACATAGTTGCGATGAGCAGCACACACTGATGCAATGACTAATCGGTGTGTGTTGCTTCATAGGCAACTATGTGAAGTACTGAGACTAAACGTGACTAATCTTGTCTTGTTTTGTCTTGACTAACCGGTGTACGCCTAGCCTTACTCTACAGTGCAGAGACTGTATAATAACAGTGTGGCCATTGTGTGAAGCACTCCATAACAGTATGTGGAGATCATTTTTTCCCGTCGCCGCCATACTTTTGCCAATTTTTTAAATTTTGATATAGGATAACAGGCAAACATGAACGTATCCACTCATTTTTCTAAATTATTCTCAGAGAAACAACATCAAAAATAACTTGGGCTTTTTATTGCAGTTTCGCAATATTTCAAAACACACATCCTTCTAAGGAATCTAAAGATACTATCACTATATTTCCACAAAATTCCGATTAAAACTTCGTATTACAAATACCTATGTCTTCTGTTGTTTAGTTGCATATTTAAATACAGTATTGAGTGCTTCCAAGGATATGTCTTAGCACCCATTAGTTTTTTAATTTAAAATTTATTGAATGAACTACAAGCTGTATTTCACTTGAATACGCTTTAGTAAATTGTTTTCCATATTTTTCTTGATTATGTAACGTCTTTTCTTATATTTTTGTGTCGAATTACAATGATTTATGTTGTTTTTTTTTTTTTGGTTCCAGATGATTACTTCCAAACCAAACACACCAGTATACATTCTAGTGTAATGTGACATCCGCGGGGCGACCAAGCCCCCCAAATCAGCTGCAGTTCTTCAGTTTTTGGATAATTTTGAAATTATCCAGCCACTTTTGGAAAAGAAATTTTCCGAAAATTTTGGACAAAATGTCGTCCGCCCATGAGACGTCCCAAGCGTCCAGCTCTCCAGTCGGTGAGTCCGCCATTTTTAATTTTTGAATATAGCAGGATCCAATTAACTTGTCAGAAATCAGCTGTTCCAGTAATAATTAAACAGTGATTTCGACACAATAATCAAAAGGCTTGAAAGTCTTAAAGACCTTTAAAGTCTTTAAAAGACCTTTTTAAAGAAGACCTTTCAAAGAATAATTTTTTAAAAGACCTTTTCAATAATCTGCGAGATTCAGCATTTGTAGGTTAAGTATTGTGATCATATGCTCGTCGATCATATGTTTTATGACAAGTTAAATGGATCCTGCTATAATAATTTTTTTGAAATTTTCAGGTGCTGGAAAGTGTTTTTAGAAACTAGGTCATCTTTGGATAGAGCTGTAATTCACTATATAGGAAGTTGTGGAGATTATTTCTCCTTAAACTTGTTACATTTTTTTAAAACGTGGCATTTTATACAAAACTTGACACATTTCTTAAAAAAAAAGTGGCATTTTATACAAAACTTGACACATTTTTCAAAAAATTGTGGCATTTTATACAAAACTCGACACATTTCTTCAAGAAGTCTTGACATTTTATACAAAACATGACACAGTTCTTGAAAAAATCATGGCATTTTATACAAAACTTTACTCATTTCTTCAAAAAACCGTGACATTTTTCTAATATACATGACAATTATTGTCCAAAAATTATTATAATTTTGAAAAACTGACTCAATGTGTACTATTTCTGAAACATTTTTTGAAATGTAGTGTGGGAGGAAAATTTGATGAACTTTGAAGAGCTATATCTCGAAAACTGTAAGGCTAGGCGTACACCGGTTAGTCAAGACAAGACAAGACGAGATTAGTCACGTTTAGTCACAGTACTTCACATAGTTGCTTATGAAGCAGCACACACTGATGCAATGACTAATCGGTGTGTGTTGCTTCATGAGCAACTATGTGAAGTAGTGTTACTAAACGTGACTAATCTCGTTTTGTCTTGTCTTGACTAACTGGTGTACGCCTAGCCTAAGATTCCGGAGCTTTTTGTTGTTTAAAGTGTCACAGTAATTCACATAGTTGCTTATGAAGCAGAACACACCGATTAGTCATTGCATCATGTGTTGCTTCATAAGCAACTATGTGAAGTAGTGTTACTAAACGTGACTAATCTCGTTTTGTCTTGTCTTGACTAACTGGTGTACGCCTAGCCTCAGATTCTGGAGCATTTTGTAGTTTAAAGTGTCGTGTATATGCTATATATAACTCAATTATTATACAGTATCATACCATTTTATATTCTGAATTTTTTAAACTATTCCTCAATATACTCATGTGTTTTTAATTATCGAAATGTTGTACCTCCTTGTACAGACATGTGTTTCCCGAAATTTCACTTTTTCATAGTCTGAACAGTGTTTTTAGAGTTTCTAATTTTTATTTTCGCATTTGCTGGGTTGTATGTGCCACATGAAAGCATAAATTTAGATATTATGCTGTACATTTATCATGAAAATGGGCAAAAAAAATTGTGCAACACACAAACAGTCGCGTTCAACTACTTAGATACTACCACATATGGTCTGTATTATTTTAGGCATTTTTTCTTTTGAGTACGCAATTTTTATTTTGTACAGTATCTTCTCCTCCCCTCTTCTCTTCTTATCTTCTCTGCTTCCTCTTTCATCTTCTTCTTCTTCTTCTTCTCTTCTTCCTCTTTCTTTTTTTCTTCATCTTCTTCTTCTTCTCTTCCTCTTTCTTCTTTCAAATCATCCTTTCTTCTCCTTCTTCTTCTTCTTCCCGCCTTCTTCTTTCTTCATCCATCTTCATCATAATCTTCCTTTTCCTCGTTCTCTTCTCAATCTGTCGTTTTGCTTTAATCATCCTTCTTTCCCCTCGTCTTCTCCATCAACATCATCATCATCATCGAATTCTCTCCTTCTTCTTCTTCTTCTTCTTCTTCTTCTTCTTCTTCTTCTTCTTTTTCTTCTTTTTCCATCCATATTTCGCTTTCTCCTTCTTTTTCCACGCTTTTCAATCCTCCTCCTCCCTTCTCCTCCTCATTCCTTCTCCTCCTCCTCTACTTCCTCCTTTTCTCCTTCTTCTCTTCCTGTTCTTCTCCTCAATCTTATCCTCTTTCCTTCTTCTTCATCATTCTCTTTTCTTAATTTTTATTCTTTTCTCCTTCTCCTTTCCTTCCTTTTCTTCCTTTTTCCACCTCCTCTTTTTCTTCTTCTTCTTCTCTTATCCTCTTTCCTTCTCCTCAATCCTTCCTCTCCTTCTTCCATCCTTCTTCCTCCTCTTCCTCTCATTCTTCTTCCTACTCTTCTCCTCAATCTTTTCCTCTTTCTTCTTCCTCTTTTCCCTGTTCTCCTCCTCCTGCTACTCCCTCCTCTTCTCTCTCCACTCTCTCTTTTCTTCTCCTCCTTACTCCTTCTCTCTCCTTCTCATAACTTCTCCTGCTCTCTTCTCCTCCTCATCCTCCTCCTCCTCCTCCCTCCTCTTTTCTATCTCCTTCATCCTCTCACTGCTCCTCCTCCGCTTCTTCTCCTCATCCTCTTCTCCTCCTCATCCTCTACTCCTCCTCATCCTCTTCTCCTCCTCTCTCCTCCTCATCCTCCCTGTGCTTCTCCTACTCCTCTTATCCTTCTCCTGCTCCTCCCTCCTCTTCTCCTTCTCCTCATCGTCCCCCTGCTCCTCTTCCTCCTCCTTCCTCTCCTCCTCCTTCCCAACACCGTTCCACACGGTGGTGTGAGTAGCGCGCAGCGTGTGAGATCTAAGCTTAGCATAGGCACTTGCTGAACTTTTATTTCAGTCCACGCAGTCTTTTGTGCGACTAAATATAGAACAGGGGGGGGGGCGACAGAGAGAGCATGAGTGAGAGAGAAAAATCGAGTGAAAAGGAATTTGTGGTTTTATTGATGTGCTTTTATTAGGGGAAGTCCGTGGGAAGATCCATATACTGAAACCTTCAGTTAATAGAGGTTTCAGATAAATTAGTTAAGGAGAATCCAAATGATGTCCGTTAATGCAGTGCTACATATGTATTAAATATGTATATGTATGTATATTTTATGTATATAATATGTATATGTAATGTATATTACAGAGATTGTATCATCACAGTGTGGCTTTTGGATGACACACTCTTGATTGGTTAGCTCGGACAAATCCACCATACTTTTGCCAATGCCCATAAGATTTACATTGAAATGAAACGCAAATCATAATTATTTTATGTTGAAGTTTATAATCAGATTCATTTAATTTGACGCTTGGCATTAGATAGATAGATTGAGTGATATTATTTCTTTGCCATTGTACTCTACGGTCATCAGTAACGTCAAGAAATAATATCTATCTATCTAATGCCAAGCGTAAAATTAAATATGTATCTGATTACAAGTGTTTCACTTCTTACCGACAATTTGCCTTTGCCAGTATTAGTTTTCATCATTTCATGCTTTTAAAACAATATTAAAAGAAGACTATTTTTAATGTTAGGCTAGGCGACTAGGCGTACACCGGTTAGTCAAGACAAGACAAGACGAGATTAGTCACGTTTAGTCACAGTACTTCACATAGTTGCTTATGCAGCAACCTTTGCATACAGATTGGTCATTGCATCGGTGTGTGTTGGCATAAGCAACTATGATACTAACATTGAACGGTGGGCAATCTAATGTTTCAGTGTACATAACCGGTATAGAAAAAAACTCTTACGATGTTGACTATTCTCTCCGAAATAAACTTTAGATATATGTGACATGGGTTCAGAATTTTCCCTTAAGAGCCCTTACACAAATTTTTAAATATTAATAAAAGTATAATTTTAGAAAAATGGTCTCAGAACTGTTAGTAGGCGTACACCGGTTAGGCTTCAAGACTGAGACAGAGACGACTTAATTCACGTTTGATCACCAATAATTCACATGGCTGCTTATGAAGCAGCACACACCGATGCAATGACTAAATTACCGGTGTGTGTTGGCTTCAAGAAACATGTAATACTGTGAGCTAAGCGTGACTAATCGTCTTGTCTTGTCTTGACAACCGATAATACCTGTGTGATAAAAATAGTCTACTTTTAATATTGTTTTAAAAGCATCCCGAAATGATGCTGAAGCAGCACACACCGATGCAATGACTAATCAGCGTGTGTGTTGTTTCCTAAGCAACATGTGCAGTACTGTGACTAAACGTGACTAATCTCGTCTTGTCTTGTCTTGACTAACCGGTGTACGCCTAGCCTTATAGAGTGCTTCACACCAATGACCACACTGTTATTATACAGTCTCTGTAGAACTGACATGTTCCCAAACACGTCTGTATCTTTATTATCCAAAATTAAAATTCGGGTTCTAATTATTATTATTATTATTAGCGTATGCCATAACTGGTGGGGAGTCCCATAAGGAAGTTCCACCGGCAAAATAACCTCAATGTTCCTCGATGGGAAATTGTTGTAGTTCTTGGTAAAATCCACTGAAATTTACATTTTGAAAGTTCTTCTGATTTAGAATATTCCAAAACACAAAAATATGTAAGATACTAATAACTTTTATAAAATGTAAATTTTGAAAATTTATGCTTTTACAGAATTTTTAGCTTGTAATTAAAATTCAAATTAGCAATTCAGAATTGGAAATTAAAATGTCCAATTAAATAACAACTCTATTGTTATAGAGAAAATCTATTCGCTGTGAGGCATCTACGGTGTGCGCTCTGGCGAAGTATCATATAAATATCGTCCGAGAAGAATTAACACATAGGAAAGGATAAACATAACAGCGTAAAAAGTTGGTTTTATAATTGAAATATATAATTCCCTATTTGCCATTTTTCCCTACTTATCGATTGTGGAATTATATTTAGAAAAGATAAATTAACATATCACTTGGAGTTCTTAATCCCATTATTTATAGATCACTGAGTTCAAGTTTTAAAATAAACTTTGAAGGTTATGTTACAAGCAGACTAGAGCTGACAGCAAGTAGTTTGTATCCGCAGCTGAGTTCATTCCTCAGCGGCTGGTTATTATTTCAGAGAAATGGATTATAGAGCGCGAGACTTCGTCAATTATATGCTTTTGAGGAGGTGGATTTTTCACTCTGATTAATTCAAAACAGATCCGATTCTTAGCTGAATCAATTTACGTTTTGGAAATATGAGAAGAATAGAAGACGCAATTACTATTGTGAACGGTATGTATACAATTAGGAATCCGATAATACTTTAAATGCATCGTAAATGCTTATTCCCTATCCTTTCTCATGTTTAAATACTCGATGTCGATTTTATTATCCCCACCACCTACGTGCACACAGCCAATACTTATACATACAGCCTCTCGTAGTCAGCTTTTTTGATCAAAGTAATTTTACTGGATGGAGTTATATATTGCGATAAATTTGATTGTGTATTGTTTGGTTTATGAAGGGTTTCGATGTTGGGTTTGGTAGGGGTTTGAATCGTGAGAGAGAATTTATATTTCTAGCAGACCACGTTAACTGAATAGAGCCGCTCCTCTGTGTTCTATTATAGAGCTGTCATGCGCAGAGAAACGGTTCTATTTTGGGCTTCAGCTATAAATAGGATTCACCACCCCCTTATTGCCACACTTATTTTACCCCCCACCCCCACCCACCCCACCATGGCTACCCACGCTGTAGGAGAAGTTTGGGAGGAGTTGATGAGAAGTTTGGGAGGAAGGAGGTGATGCAGAAGATAAATGAGAAGGATTGGTGATTGGAGGAGAAGGATGATGAAGGGTGGTGTAGGGAATGATGAGGAGGAGGTGGTGGTGATGGAGGAGGAGGAGGGAGGAGAAGAAGGAGTAGAAGAAAATGAAGATGGAAAGGAAGGGAGAAGGAAGGAGCAGGAGGATAATGGGAAGGGTGGGGATGAAGAAGATGAAGAAGAAAAGGACAAGGGGGAGGAAGAGAAGGAGGAGGATGAAGAAGATGATGAATAAGAAGAAGAAGGAAGGAGAAGGATTGAGAAGGAGGGAGGAAAAGAAGAAGCAGGAAGAAGAAGAAGAAGGAACAAAGGTGCGGTAAGAGAAGGACGAGGGAGGGATGATGAGAAGTAGGAGAAGAAGGTGAACAAGAAGGATTAAGAAGAAGAGTGGAAGGAGGAAGAAGAAGAAGGATAAAATGGAGGAAGAGAAGGAGGAGGATGAAAGAAGAAGAAGAAGAAGGATAAGGGGGCGGTAAGAGGGAGGAGAAGGGTGATGAGGAAGGAGGAGATGAAGAAAGAGAGGGAGGAGGAGGAGGAGGAGAAGAATGGGAGGAGGAGGAGTGATGAGAAGGAGGAGATGAATAGAAGGAGATGGATGGAAGATGAATAATGAGAAGGAGAAGAAAGGTCAGGAGAAGGGTGATGAGAAGGAAGGAGAAGATGATGAAGAACTGAGAAGGAAGGAGGAAGGATGATGGAGATGATGAGGAAGAAGGTAATGAAGAAGATGATGATGAAGAAGGACAAGGAGGGAGGAAGAGGAGAGATGCAGTGGATGACAAAGAAGATGATGAAGAAGATGAAGATAAATAAGAAGGAGAAGGAAGTAGGAGGAGGATGATGATGATAAGGAGAAGAAGATGAAGAAGAAGAAGGACAAGGAGGAAGAGTAGGAGTATTAGATAGTTTTATTATGATTTTCATGTGAATTCTATACGAGAAGTTAAAAATATTATGAAGTATGTATATGAACATCTTAAATCCATTTCCATGAACATTATGAAAAAAGAAAGTTATTTTACATTTCTTCTATTGCAACATCTTTAAGTTTCAATTTTGATGTATTAATTAGAAGAAGACTACTAAATTGATTATTTATCTATGTAATTGTGCTGGCCTGGTGGTAGGATGGAAGAGGGAAACAAATCGACTCTAAACTCTCTCTCAATCACATCTTCCTTTCTTTCTCCAATCTCAAGATTGTTAAGAGAGATGTAATTGTGATAAATCTCTATCATTTTCCAATTATCGATAGATCATACCCTAGAATTTGGATGGAAAATAACAACAAATAATCTGAATTTAAAATTAATCTTAATTCATTGTGTCTCAGTAATCATGTTAACACATTCAGGCGCCATTTGATTAATTACCACTCTATTTTCAATCTCACCATATTTTTGTTTGTCAAACCAGAGATAATTCATCTTCTATTCTGTGACCTTCCTCTGTCTCTCTCTCTCTTGTGACTGACACAGTACTCTCTTTAGCGCTCTCACTTGCACGCTCGTTGTACTCTGTTTAGCCGCTGAGAGAACCTGGCGGCAGATGAGTGAAACATAGAGGCGTGTCAGCCCGTTTTGAAAATCGATAAATTGAACGTGCATGAACACTCCTACCTCAATACCCCCTCTTCTATAAATTCCACTACCCCCTTTTATTTCTCTGTTTATTCCCATTTCGCCGCTAATTCTCTCATTTTTCTCTTCTTTTCATTATCTTCTTCACCTTCTTCATCATTTTCTTTTTTTTCATATTCTCCTTCTCATCCTCCTTCTCCTTATTTTTCTTTCTCTTCTTCTTCTTCTTCTTCTTCTTTTTCTTCTTCTTCTTCTCTCTTCTTCTTCTTCTTCTCCATCTTCTTCTTCTCTTCTTCTTCCTTCTTCTTCTTCTTCTTGTCCTTCTTCTTCTTCTCTTCTTCTTCTTCTTCTTCTCTTCTTCTTCTTCTCTTCCTTCTTCTTCTCTTCTTCTTCTTCTTCTTCTTCTTCTTCTTCATCTCTTCTTTCTTCTCATCATCAATTCTCCCTTTCTTCTTCATCTCATCCTCCTCCTTCTCTTCCTCCTACTCACCTTCTTCTTCTTCTCCCTCTTCTCCATCTTCTTCTCCTTTTTCTCCTTCTTCTTCTACTTCTTCTCCTTTGTCTTCTTCTTCTCCTTCTCTTCTCCTTCTTCTTCTTCTTTCTCTTCTCTCTTCTTCTTCTTCTTCTTCTTCTTCTTCTTCTTCTCCTTTTCTTCACTTCTTCCCTTTTTCTTCTTCTTCTTTACTCCGTCAATTCTACCCTTTTCCTCTTTTCCCCCTCCTTCATTCCACTATCCTCCTTCAATCCTAAACCTCTCCTAGAAAAAACTACAATCCCCTCTTTAATCTCTTCTTTAATGTATCCTTAAAACCCCTTTCAAACTCCTCTCTCTATTATGACAGTTGTATATAGAAGTAATATTTGTTATTTTGATTGAATAAATAGGAGAATAAGAGATGAGAAAAGAAGAAAATATAGAAATATTATAATAGTTATTTATGTAGATGAATTAGTTGGCTCTAACTAATAAAGCTAGAGAGATAGAAGCTGAGAGATAATAGGAAAGATAAAGAACAAGAGGAAAAGAAGAAGAGGAGAAAGGAGAAAAAGAAGAAGGATGAGAAAGAGGATAAAAAAGTAGAAGATAAAGAAGAAGAAGACGAAGGAGGAGGAGGAAGATGAAGAAGAAGAAGAAGATAAATAGTTTGAAATATAAATACTGATAAATTAGTTGGCTCAAACGAACAAAGCTAGAGTGATGAGCTGAGAGATAATAGGAAAGATGAAGAAGAAGAAGAAGAGCTGAAGGAAGAAGAAGAAGAAGTAGGAGTGGTGGTAAAAGTGGGGGGAATAGAGAGATGAACACTACGAAAATAGACCCACGAAAAGAACAAGAAATAGCCACAGAATAAATACCAGTGTACTGATTCTATTCTGGCATTCTGGCTTATATCCTCACACTACTTAGTAAACTAACGACGAAAATAGATATTGGAAGAAAGAGAGAGGATGAAATTGTGAGCAAGAGAGAGTGTGTGAGAGAGTGTGTGTGAGAAAGAGAAATTTGAAGTACATAATCTCCTAGCAAGCTAGATAAGTTTTTAATAGTTCGATTTGCCTAATAGGTAGGTATGATAATCAAAGAATATGTTCCACTTTTTGATTACTTTAGACTACAACAATCGTTATCTCACAATCACCCTCCTCTTTTAATGTGGGCATCTGTCATAAAACATAAAATTTACAAACAATATCACAATACTTATAACCATATGATACGACATAGTCCAATGATTTCTACAAATGAATTGTAAAAGGTCTTTTAAAAGTTATTCTTAGAAAGATCCTCTTTAAAGGTCTTTTAAAGACTTTAAAGGTCGTTAAGACTTTCTAAGTTTTGATTATTGTGTCGAAATCAATTATTACTGGAACAGCTGATTTCTGACAAGTTAATTGGATCCTGCTATAGGTATGATAATCAAGGAAATCCACTTTTAGGATTATTTGGGTAGAGAATCTATACAACAGTTGTCATTCACAACTACCTCTCATTACCCACGCACAAGCCTAGAGCTCATGTGGGCATCTCCCTCAAAAAAAAATTAGGGGCACAAGACCTACTGTATAATCTACAGAGACTGTATAATAACAGTGTGGTCATTGGTGTGAAAAGGTCCATAATAGTGTGTTGGAACTTTTTTATTCCCGCCACCGCCATACTTATGCTGAATTTTTAAATTTTGATATGGATTACAGACAATCCTGAATCCATTCACTCATTTGCCAAATTTCTTTGAAGAGAAATAACATGAAAAAACTTTTCTAACATTAAAAATTGCAAAAACTTTGAATTTCACCTTCTGTAGATCCGTTGAAATACTTATGTATCACGAATATGATGATGAAGAAGAAGAAGGGGTGGAAGAGTAGGAGAAGGAGGAGGAGGATGAGAAGAAGAAGATGATGATGAATAAAAAAATGGAGGAGGAGGAGGATGATTAGAAGGAGGAGGAGAAGAAGACGAAGAAGGACAACGAGGAGGAGGAGGGTGATGAGAAGGAGGAAGTGAAGGAGGAGGAGGATGAGATGAAGAAGAAGAATTTTATTTGAGAAGATTTAGTGTGCTGTTACGTTGTGTATCACGGTTGCAACGGTATGTATCTTCTCGTGCTCGTTCTGTATCATTGAGTTTCCTGTACATATGTGCCTTTCCCATTCGGACGTGTATTGAGTCAGGTTCTTGATTACTCACCTGTTCTGTGGAACCTGAATAATAAATTATTCTACTCTACTAATAGACTGCTTTTAGAACTATTCCATTGTTTAAACTGTATTAGGATTCAAATGTTTTGAATTCTCCGTGAATTTCCTTGCAGTAAGAATTAATCTTGAATAGAACAGCTGACTTGTTATGGGTCAGTGGCGGTCCCAGGGGTAGTGATGGGGTTGTTGATATTTTCTGAAAGTAGATAAAAAGTACTATCATTGAGCAACCATGTCAAAAAGAAAGCATGAAAGGAGTTTCTTATAATACCCATCAAAAAAGGCGTATTTGTATTTCTCTATGCATTTTGTTACTCATTATAAAGGACAGTCCGGATCAGAATTATAGTCTGTTCAGGGAAAGGAGAGACGATGTCCATATATAGCAGGATCCAATTAACTTGTCATAAATCAGCTGATCCAGTAATAATTAAACAGTGATTTCGACACAATAATCAAAAGGCTTGAAAGTCTTAAAGACCTTTAAAGTCTTTAAAAGACCTTTTTGAAGAAGACCTTTCAAAGAATAACTTTTTAAAAGACATTTTCAATAATCTGCGAGATTCAGCATTTGTAGGTCAAGTATTGTGATCATATGCTCGTCGATCATATGTTTTATGACAAGTTAAATGGATCCTGCTATACCTGAGCGTGCGAGAGTCTAGCTAGGAGCAGCTAGACCGATTCACAGTAGAACTACTGAAATAATATTAGTATTATCTGCCGTACGTGATTCCAGTCTGACCTTGAATGAACGTATTGTGAACTGGAATTGGACAGAAAATTTATCGAAAACAGCTGTGAGTCATCGCTTCTATACGCACACAAATGCAAACAGCTTGTTTTGGCCGTCTCTCGACTCCGTGAACAGAGTATAGTGTTATCGCCGCACAGGCTTTCTGTATCATCGTCATCACTTGCTTCTAAGGCTAGGCGTACACCGGTTAGTCAAGACAAGACAAGACGAGATTAGTCACGTTTAGTCACAGTACTTCACATAGTTGCTTATGAAGCAACGCACACCGATTAGTCACTGCATCAGTGTGTGCTGCTTCATAAGCAACTATGAATTACCGTGACTAAACGTGACTAACTCGTCTTGTCTTAACTCAATGGTGCACGCCTAAGAAAGATTAAGCAACTGTTTACTGATTGCCGAAACAGCTGTTTCCTGACAAGTTAAATTAATCCTGCTATACATTGGAGTGAAATAGCCCTATCTTCTGTTTTCTAAGAAATATAACTTCAAAAAGAAAGGCTGGTGTTATATTTAAAGGGTAGAATTTCATTCAATTCAATTTTATTTTTATTCAAAACTATGTACATTACATTATAAATAATAAACATGGTAGTGGCGAAGCGTGGTATGCTTTGGTCATCGCTGGGTATATTTCCTATCGCTGGGTATATTTCCTATAGGAAATCCTATAGAATATTTCCTATAGGAAATATACCCTGCTGACAATCAGTGCTCTACCGCCGCCTAGCTTATTCAATAATGCTCTACAGGCTTCACAACTATCGGATTAATAATTTGATACGCGTTGCACGGAGCATTCCTCTCGCCAACATTGTTTTCCAATTTTCTGTGGCGCGTGTAGAGAAATATCGATTGGTTGGGTTGGCAATGCTCTCGACTCATGTCTGCTTTTTCGCCCCGGCAAATGAGAGAGAGAGAAAGAGAGAATAGAGAGAGAGGATTAGTGAGAGAGAGACTAGGTCCGGGAGCGATCGGCGACCAAAATAGATTTGTCAAGGTCATGTCGGGATGCTATGAACTACCGTTGCTTTGAACAAACGGTAGGCGGTGAGCGTTCCTCTCTGTAGCAAAAGGGACGAACGGGAGTTTGCCTCTGTGTAGTTGTTGGGTTTTTGAAGAGATTTTGTGCCGTATTTATGAACGTTTTCCTAAGATTTTCTTTTCTACTTCTTCCCCTCCTTCTTCTTCTTCCTCTACTTTTTCTTCTACTTCTTCACCTCATTCCTCTTCTTCTCCTTCGTCTTCTTCTTCTTCCTCTTCTTCTTCTTCTTCTTCCCTCTCCTTTTTCATTCTTATTTGCCTTCCTCTTATATCCTTCTATTCTTTCACTCCTACTCGTCCCTTTTCTATCTTATCCTCCTACTTATGCTCTTTTATCCACCCTACCATAACCTCCGCTTCCATATCTTCTTCTTTCTTATCCTCCTCTTCTGTATTCCCATCTTCTCTATTCTGCTCTTCCTTATCCTCTTCTTTCTTATCCTCCTCCTCCTTATCCTCCACTTCCTTATCCTACTCTCCCTTATTCTGCTTTTCCTTATCCTGCTATTCCTTATCCTCCTCTTCCTCATCCTTCTGTTCCTCATCCTCCACCTCCTTCTCCTATTTCTCATTCTACTTCTTTTTCTCCTTCTATTCTGACTCTTCTTCTCAACCAGCCATCAAATATGGCTTTCAACATCTTCTTTCAATATATTTCCTGCTCTTTTCTCCTTCTTCTCTTCTCTTGTATTTCTCTATCTTAATCTCATCTGAATTGAGGCTCTTTCATCGACTTCTTCTTTCCCTGCTCCTTTACCACATGCTTTTCCCCACCTCCTTCTCCTCTTCCGTTCTCCTTCTTCGCCTCCTCTTCTCCCTCGTCTTTCTCTCTCCTCTCCTTCTTCACTTCCTCCTTCTTTTTCTCCTTTTCCTTTTTCTCCTCCTCCTTCACCCTCTTTCTTCTTTCCCTACTCATCCTCCTCCTCCTGCATTTCTTCTAGCTTCTTCGACTTATCCTCTTCTAGCTGCTTCTCCTCCCTCCTCCTCCTTATCCTCCTCCTACTCCACCATTTCACCTATGCGGAGATAGAACATAATGGGCTGCACACAAATAGCTCACGGCACACATCAACAATGAATAAAACTGGCATCGCAAATAGCCCGCTCTATTCATAGCCACCACTGCTATGAGTTGAGTACAGCAAGTGTTTCCCCAAAAATCTGAAACGGGATATCTAAAGATCTCTCCAATCACATGTTGCCCTACTCTTTACCTGTCTATGGCCTGAATTTATGCTTTACATCCTTCTCCCGCATCAGACTCCTCAAATCATCCTCCTTCTTCATCCTCCTTCTTCATTCTTCTCTCCTCCTCATTCCTCATCTACATTCTTCATCTTCTTCGGGTATCTTCCTACTCCTCCTCTTCTCCTTCTTGGAACCCATCCATCATCCATCCTCCCTCCCCTCCTCATGCTCCCCTACCTTCATCATCCCCTTCCATCCTCCTCCTTCTCCCTCCTCCGTTCCCCTCCTCCCTTCGCCTCAACTCCTCCTTCTGTCCTCCTCTCTCTCCTCCTCCAATTCTTTCTTCTCCCTCCCCACCTTCTCCCCCTCCTCCTTGTCCTCCTCCTCCATCTTGCGTTTCTCCTCTCTAGATCACTCCCTCTCCCTCCTTCTACTATCTCCCTCCCCTCCTACTCCTCCTCCCTTTGTTCTCCTTCTTCTCCTCCTCCTCCGCCTTCTCCTCTGCTCCTACTCCTCCTCCTCTTCCTCCCTCCTTCTTCTTCCTCCTCCTCTACCCCTCTACTCCCCCTCCCCTTCTCGTCCTTGCTCCCTTCTTGTCCTCCTCCTCCCTCCTCCTCCTCCTCCTCCTCCTCCTCCTCCTCCCTCCACTCTTGCTCCCAAAACCATCCCTTATTCTACATGTCCAACTTCTCCTCTTCTTGTTTTTTCCTTTTCTTTCTCCTTTCATCCTTTTCCTCCTCCTTCTCTTCCTCTTTCTCCTTTTCTTCCTCCTCCTGTCACATGACTATTATCAGTAATATTGCTTTTGAAAAAGGCAAGGTGCAAAATAGAGCGGCCTCGCTTAACTCAACTCTAGTTTACATTGTTGATACAGTTTACATTTAATATTCAAAAATCCGATCTTAATTATCGATTTCTTCCTAGGAAGTTGAAGACGAAAACCAAGAAGCAAAATAACAGAAGACTGGAAGTAGCAGACCCTGATTGATTAGAAGTATCGAAATAAACCACTATTGTCAATTCAAAAAACCACAATTGTCAACCATATTGTCAATTCCAAAGAAGAAGGAGGAGAAGAAGGAAAAGGAGGGAAGAAGGAAGAGAAGAAGAGAAGAAGGATGGAAGAATAAGGAGAACAAGAAGGAATAAAGGAGGGAGTGGGAGAAAAGAAAGAAGGAGAAGGAGAAGGAGAAAAGAATAAGAATGTGGCCAGGACTGCGTTAGAAAAGGAGAAGAGAAGAGGAAGAAGGAGGAGAAGAACGACGGCAAGGAGGAGAAGAAAGAGAAGGAGAAGAAGAAAAATGATAATAAGAAGGAGAAGAAATAGAAAAAGAATAATACGAAGCAGAAAATAAAGATGAACCGCTTTTTTGAATAAGACAGGAATAAATTCGTCGAGAAAAATAATACAAGCTAAGGCTATCACTAGTTTAAAAGTTGGCAAATTTCCTATGGGTATTCCACATTACGTAAGTTCAACATAGAGACTGAAGGTTCAATGGTTTTTTTGCAATGTCTACACTTCCTTTCAGCAATAAAATCTTCAAATTTAATCTGTGAAAGATGGAAGTGAACGGGAATTGAAGGTTGAACTTGAAAACATTTTGCTTGGAATACCTCCTATTAATATTATTCTATTAATTTTTAAATTTGTTTTAAATTATAACATTATAAGAACTAGATGCCGTGTAATAATGTTGACATAACTGAGATTTATTTACAATAAACGGCGAAGTTTGAACATATTAATGTCCATTCTTGGAAAAGGATGTCCGAGGACTTCCTTTCCATTAACACTTGGCCGTGAAAAAGGGAAAATTTTCAATACCTGATAAACTAAACCTTAGAAAATAAAATCCAAAGTTTAAAGTATTGAATTTAATATAGCAAATGAAATTTGAAATTCTCAAATACCAGAAAATGAATCCATTTATTTTCAATCCAGAGAGAAAAAGAGAGATACAGTGAGAAAGAAAGCTAGAAGGATGAAGAGGGGAAAATACTGATATACTTGAAGAATAAATAAATTAATAATTATTAAATAAGAAACATCACTAAATCAATATTAACTTCCATAAAACTTTACTTGAGGCTTTCTTCTTTAATACCAGAGTAAGAACCACTGATACAGAATGATGTTATTGGGAAAACAAGACATAAGACTACCGTACTAAAAATAGTAGAGAAATAAAATAATTATTATTGTTATTCATTATTATTTACTAGTACGCCTATATTATTATTTAACAGTCCTATTATTTTCAGGAGTTCTGAAAAAGAATGACCTCATTTCTTACTGAAAATTAATTATTGATCGCCACAATATTCAATAAATGATTATTATATTTTTATAGGGTTTTAGTTTGGTAGTTGGCTATTATTTCTATCATTGTGATCAACCCTTTTCAGTGATTTAACCAACTCTAGTTCATAATAGTACAGTTTGTAGCACTGAATATTGTGTATGTATCCACTCTATTCGATTTCTTCTACAAAGATGAAGAGAAGAAGAAGAGAAGAAGAAGATAGACAGAAGACTGGAAGAAGAAGACCTTGATTGATTAGGAAATAAAGAAACCAGAGAGAAGATATTGTAAGAACGAAGAAAGAAGAAGGAGAAAGAAGAAGAAGAAGAAGAAGAATGAAGGAAGAAGAAGAGAACAAGAAAGAAGAAAAAGGAGATAAAGGGAATGGAGAATAGACAAGAATGAAAGAGAAGATCTGGATATCTTTTATATCTGGAGATGAAAGAAGAGAAGACAAGAAGATGGAGAAGAAAGGAAAGAAGAAGATGATCGAGGAGAAGAAGAAGAAGAACCAGTAGAAGAAGATGGAGAAGAAGAATAAATCTCATACCGAGAAGGAGAAAGAAAAAGGAAGAAGAAGATCATTGAGAAGAAGAGGAAGAAGAAGAAGAGGAGAAGAAGGAGAAGAAAAAGGAGAGGAAGGAGAAGAATAAGAATGAGGAGAAGAAGAGGAAGAACCAGGAGAGGAAGAAGAGGATGATGGAAGAGATGAATAAGAATTAGAAGAAGAAGGAGAAGAGGAGAGAAGAGAAGAAAAGGCATAGGAGAAGAAGAAGAGGAAGAATAGATGGAGAAGAAAGAGAAGGAGAAGAAGAAAATGATAAGGTAGAAGAAATAGAAAAAGAATAATACGAAGCAGAAAATAAAGATGAACCGCTTTTTTGAATAAGACAGGAATAAATTCGTCGAGAAAAATAATACAAGCTAAGGCTATCACTAGTTTGAAAGTTGGCAAATTTCCTATGGGTATTCCACATTACGTAAGTTCAACATAGAGACTGAAGGTTTAATAGTTTTTTTTGCAATGTCTACACTTCCTTTCAGCAATAAAATCTTCAAAATTAATCTGTGAAAGATGAAAGTGAACGGGAATTGAAGGTTGAACTTGAAAACATTTTTCTCGGAATACCCCCTATTAATATTATTCTATTAATTTTTAAAGTTGTAAGCTAATAATTATAACATTATAAGAACTAGATGCCGTGTAATAATGTTGACATACTGAGATTTATTTACATGAAACGGCGAAGTTTGAACATATAAATGTCCATTCTTGGAAAAGGATGTCCGAGGACTTTCCATTAACACTCTGTCCGTGAAAAAGGGAAATATTTCTGGAAATACCTGATAACCTAAACCTTAGAAAATAAAAATCCAAAGCTAAAGTATTCAATAAGGAAAATTAAACTTAATACGTAAAATGAAATTTGAATTTCAACACCAGGAAATGATCCAATTATTTTCAATCCAGAGGAGAGAGAGAGAGAGAGAGAAGAATGCAGAGAGAGATTTAGATATCAGAGTGTTTTGACGAATAAATAAATCAATAATTATTTAACAGTCCTATTATTTTCAGGAGTTCTGAAAAAGAACGACCTCATTTCTTACTGGAAATTAATTATTGATCACCACAATATTCAATAAATGATTATTATATTTTTATAGGGTTTTAGTTTGGTAGTTAGCTATTATTTCTATCATTGCTTGTTCAGTGATTTGATAAATCCAGTTATAATAGTACAGTATTAGCACATAATATTATGTATATCCCTCTACTCGGAGGTTGTACTAATAAAGATGAAGAAGAACAAGGAAATGGTGAAGAAGAAGAAGAAGAGGAAGAAGAAGAAAGAAAGAAAGAAGAAAGAAGAAAGATGGAGAAGAAGAAGAAGAAGAAGAAGAAAGAAGAAGAAGAAAAAGAAGAAGAAAGAAGAAGAAGAAGGAAGAAGGAAGAAGAAGAAGATGGAGAAAGAAAGAAGAAGGAGAGAAGAAGAAGAAGAAGAAGATGGAAGAAGGAAGAAGAAGAAGAAGAAGATGAGGAGAAGAGAAGAAGAAGAAGAAGAAGAAGAAGAAGAAGAAGAAGATGATCAAGGAGAAGAAGAAGAAGAAGAAGAAGAAGAAGAAGAAGAAGAAGAAGACCAAGAAGAAGAAGAAAGAAGAAGAGAAAGAAGATGGGAGAAGAAGAAAGAAGAAGAAGAAGAAGAAGAAGAAGAGAAGAAGAAGAAGAAAGAAGAAGAAGAAGAAGATGGAGAAAGAGAAGAAGAAGAAGGAGGAAGAAGAAAGAATGGAGGAAGAGAAGAAGAAGAAGAAGAAGAAGAAGAATTTTTCTCAGTTCTCACTGTCCCTTCTTTTTGACAATCTTCTTTATTCATTTATTTATGTATTTATCAGCTTAATTTATTAATTTTATGATCTAATCTTTCGCTTCTCCTCTCGCCTAATTTGCTCTTCTTTGTCCTTTTTTCCCTGGCTCAGGAATCCCATCGATTTTTCATGCTATCGAATTATTTTTCTCGCCAATCTATTTTGGTTTCCAAACAAAAGGGAAATTCGCGCGAGCCGTGGGGAAATATTTTCGTCAAGAGAAGGGAAATTTCCGCCAGCAACGTTGGCAGCTGTGCGGATTCTAAGAAGCGGCGACCGGACCTAACAACTCTGAAAATAATCAGTCACAGCTCAGCTCACCGTATAAACTGCGTAAATTGAATTTTTTATCCGATCGAAAAATTTATTTCAAATAAATCTCTGTCGCCGATAAAAATTGTGTTGTAGTCTAAAATAGTGCATAGTTTATTTTAAATTATAGTGAGAGATTGCCTCGAGGATTGATCGCCGTGAAAAATTTCGATCAGTGATTTTTTGGATATATTTGTGAATTGGTTGGGGCTAATACAGATCCTTGAAGACCCCCAATCTTTAAATACTTATTGAATAAAACAACACGCATAAATGCTTGGAATACAAGTTGTATAGTGTAGAATAGAGGTTTGTGGAAGGATATTGATAGTTTTGAGATTGATTAGAAAATTTTCTGTGTTTGTAAACATTGTGAAACTTTTGTAAAAAGCCTTCGATAGGTCAATGAATAATAATCGGTTAAAAATCGTGAATTGATCTTGTGGTTTTGAAACTTATTTTATTGGTGTATGATTTGAAGATTCGCTTCGTTAATTAAGGAACTTGTCATACAAACATTAAGAAAGACGTGTTGTTATTTGATAAGAATTGAACAAAACGTTTTGCAGTGAATTTAAGTTGTCTAGGTGTCCGGGAGAAAATGGTAGTAAAATACTCCTTTTCGTGCTGTCTGTGTCTGTTGTTGACTATTTACACTAAATACAGCACAACAGGTGTCATAGCGGTTTGAGTGGAAGAATTTCGTGAAATTTGTTGTGTGAGTGATATAGAATTTTGTGGAATTTCTGTGTGATTTTGTGGATAAAAAACAATCAAATTGGAGGAATTAATAGAGGTTGACAGTGAAGATTCGGATATTCCAAGGAAGGACTTTGGTAAGTACCGTACACAAAAAAATTTAAAAATATTTTTTGAAAATAATCAACCCCTTTTTTAGGATAAATCCTTTGCAAAGCTTTGTAAAAAATGAAGCTTTATAAAGCTTGTTTCAGGTTTAGCTAAAGTCTTGTTTACATTTTGTCTTTGGCATATAGGTAACAGGTGAGAGTTGCCAGTAGACTTGTTTTCAAGTTTACGTTTCTGTTTATTCTGTTTTCTCAAGTATTAAGTTATTGTTTTTAAGTTTCCAAGCTTCGAATTTTACATTTCAAGAAATTTTTTAGCTATAACACTAAGATTTAGTCGAAACGTGTAAAAGCCGTTTATCAAAAATTTACTTGTTTCCAGGAATCGAGCATAATATTATTATTTTTGATGAAGAAATACGTTAAAGTTTCATCTGGTTCCCTCAACAGTTAATTTATTAACTAGTTAAATTCCTTTGAGACTGACTATAAATATTATTTGTTGGAGAAATACGTTAAAGTTTTAACTAGTTGATTTATTTGAGACTATAAATTAATATTATTTGTTGGAGAAATATGTTAAAGTTTTAACTGGTCTCCTTAATCAATTTATCAACTGGTTAATATCGTTGATGCATAAACGTCAATGACATATATATGGACATATCAGTATTGAAGAATGAAAGATATGAGATGCAACTGAAAATTCTAAGAGGAAAAGAATGAGATCAATGGAGTGTGTGAGAGAGTTGATTCAATGAGTGATAAAGAGAATGCGTAGAGGAAGAAAGAGTGAGAGTGTGTGAGAGAGAGAGTGTGATTGAGAGGTTGATGGTGAGGAATATAGAAGAAGAAGAAGAAGGAGGGAGAAGGAGAAGAAGTAGATAAGTGTGACAGTTGAAAGAATGAATGATAAAGATAAGGCGTAAGAAATAGAGAGTGAGGAAGAAAGAAGAAGAAAAAGAGGAAGAAGATAGAGAGACACAATAATTTTGTTATCAGTATGACTAAAGTGCCTATTTATAGAATGAGACTTAGTAGGAAGAAAAACATTCGATTTAAACGACTCAAACAACACTAGAGCATTTAGATCTCTACAAATATATACACCTAATTAATACCGTAGGAAATTTCCATCCTCTTGTCAAAAATCCACTAGATTAAGACAGCTTTGGAAAAATAAACAAGTCAAAAAACCTGTGATCTATTAGTACTACAGAGAGTGTATAGTAACAGTGTGGACATTGCATGTCACATTTTTGATTGGTTAGCTCGGACAAATCCACCATCTTTTTGCCAATTCCCATAAGATTTGCATTGAAATGAAACGCAAATCATATCTTATGTTGTTTGATTCACTTCTTACCTACAATTTCCCTTTGCCAGTGTAAGGCTAGGCGTACACCGGTTAGTCAAGACAAGACAAGACGAGATTAGTCACGTTTAGTCACAGTAATTCACATAGTTGCTTATGAAGCAGCACACACCAATGCAATGACTAATCGGTGTGTGGCATCAAGCAACCATGTTACTACTGTGACCAAATGCACTAACTTCGTCTGTCTTGATCAATCCGTGCAATTTCCTCATATCTCGGTGTGGGGCTGGGCATTACACCGGTTGTCAATATAGACAGACTGAGATTAGTCACGTTTGGTCATGTTCACATGGTTGGCTTATGGGCCAGCACACCAATGCACATGACTAATCGGTGTGGCATCATAAGCAACTATGTTAAGGGCAACCGTTTGCACCAAATGTACTAACTGTGTCATGTCTTGACTAACCGGTGTACGCCTAGCCTTACACTGGCAAAGGGAAATTGTAGGTAAGAAGTGTATCACACAACATAACATATGATTTTCGTTTCATTTCAATGCAAATCTTATGGGAATTGGCAAAAGTATGGTGGATTTGTCCGAGCTAACCAATCAAAGTGTGACAGACATCAAATGGTCACACTGTTATTGGACAGGCTCTGTAGTTGTTTTGAGACAGGAAAGTTTGGAGTTCAAGGTGGAATCGAACCGTGGACCTTGGCAATGGACTTGGCCCATAATATTGAACGGGGGTCAGCTGAAGAAATACAGTGGAACGACTCTGCCACTAGTCTGGCGATTAGCATAACTCGCTCTCTCTCTCTCTTAGTCGGTCTCTTTCTCTCTAATAATCCTCCAAGAATTTGAATGGTTCTCCCCCGTGTAGTAGGATATGCAATCTAAAATCACCCCCATGATCTTTCACTCTCCCACTATGTCTCACTCTCTCTCCCTCTCTCTTGACTCACAAGTTCAAGTGTTAATGTAAAGGATTTATTTGTATCTCATTTTTCAAGAATGGACATTCATG
Organism: Laodelphax striatellus; assembly: GCA_017141395.1. Classification (NCBI taxonomy): domain Eukaryota; kingdom Metazoa; phylum Arthropoda; class Insecta; order Hemiptera; family Delphacidae; genus Laodelphax; species Laodelphax striatellus. The sequence goes on along the minus strand of CM029543.1, from coordinate 4,366,886 downwards.
TGTCCAAACTTCGCCTTTTCATCTAGATAACTCACAATTATATCATCAGTATATTTTTGCTTTACATCTACTCATGGCATAATTTATAAGCTAATGTAAATTTGTCGAATAATTAGTTGTATATTCTAGAATTTAAGCCGTCGTATTTGTTATCTACATGAATAAAGTAATAAATCTCAATCTCTCTCTCTCTATTCATTCTATTCTATTCTATTCTCTCTTATTCATCACGTATTCTCTCTTGATTCACCATTTTCATTTGTTTATTATGTTATTTTATTGATTCTATTCGATTATTAGTACATTTTTAGTTCTTTTCTCTTATATTTTTAACTGTAATATAGTTTATCACCCCTCTCATTACCCACGCACAAGCCTAGACCTTTTGTGGGCATAACCCTCAGAAAAAACATACTTCAGCCCCAAACTTCTACTCGTTGCACTCCAAGCAACGGAGCATTCCTCTGTGTAACTCCACTGCCCCATACACCCCTTGAGGAGCCGCCTGTCTACAAACTTCTGTGACCTGTCATTTGATACACCTTGCACCCTTTGTATCACAGAAGTGGGCTAGGCCATAATAAGGGGGTGTTTCGTTTTGGAGAGTCCCTCATGAGATAAGATACCTAGAAATGTTTTGGGGAAGTGTTTGGAGAGGGGGAGAAAGAGAGAGTGAAAGGAGGGAGACAGAAAGAGTGAGAGAGTGATCGTGAAAGAGAGAGAAAGATAAGTGAGATGATAAGAAAAACTTTGAGTAAGTAGAAGAGAGAATGAAGAGTAGGAATAGTGTGAGAGACGCTGCGATTGAACTGGCTGTAGTGCGATTCACGTCAAGATGTCAGCATTGCTCAGATGGGAGTTTGCTATCCTTGTTCAGCACAAGGCAGTTGCTGATGTCTCTATCCTATTCGCACTGTGCATAGTTGCCGCACTGTGCATTGTTGTCGCACACAGTCCCAACAAACACGTTTGGTGCAGTTTTCTCTTTCTCTCTCAATGAAACTTGGCGTCAATGCTCCTCATATAAACAATGCTGACTTCTTGACGTGAATCGGACTATAGAGAGGGCATGAAGAGATGGTGGAAATAGAGAGAGTGAGAGAGAGTGAGTGAGAGAAAGAGAATCAATGTTTCTTGGATGGTAGAACCCATGATGAAGTTGAGTTTAATGGTGAGTGAAAGAGAAATTTCCAAATTGGGTGAAGAGAAGAAGAAGAAGAATAAGAAGAGGAAGAAGAAGAAGGAGGAGGAGGAGGAGAAGAAGAAGAAGAAGATGAAGGAGTGGGAGGAGAAGAAGAAGGAGAGGAGTAGGGAAGAGGAGAAGTAGGAGAAGAAGGAGGAGGAGGAGGAGGAGGAGAAAGAGTTGTAATAGTGTGAGGAAAAAAGGAATTTCCATTAAATTGGGTGAAGAAGAAGAAGAAGGAGGGGAGGAGAAGAAGATGAAGGAGGAGGAGAAGAAGGAGGAGTAAAGAGTAGAAGTAAAAGGAGGAGAAGGAGGAGGAGGAGAAAGAGTTGTAAAAGTGTGAGAAAGAGGAATTTCCATTAAATTGGGTGAAGAAGAAGGAGGAGGGAGGAGGAGTGGGTGGCGAAGAAGAAGAAGGAGGAGTAGAAGTTAGTAGGAGGAGGAGGAGGAGGAGAAAGAAGAATTTTTATTAAATTGAGTGAAGAAGAGGAAGAAGAAGAAGGAGGAGGTGGAGTGGGAGGAGAATAAGAAGGAGAAGGAGAAGAAGGAGGAGGAGGAGAAAGAGTTGTAATAGTGAGATAAAGAGGAAGTTTTTATTAAATTGGGTGAAAAGAAGAAGATGAAGAAGAAGGAGGGAGGAGGGAGGGAGGAGAATAAGAAGGAGGAGGAGGAGTAGGAGAGAAGAAGTAGGAGAAGGAGGTGGAAGAGTTGTAATAGTGGGAGAAAGAGAAATTTCCATTAAATTGGGTAAAGAGGGAATAAAATGAAGGTGGAGATTGAGAGAGAGAGTATAAGAAAATGTAGATGATTGAGGGTAGGAGAGAGAGAGAGAGAAAGAAAGAGAAACAGAGTTTCCAAGATGGTAGAGTCCGGGAGTTTAGATCCGCCCTTAGCATTGATCTAGCGACCTTGAGTTCTTACACTGTTGTTATTTACAAGTCAGAATATTTCAAGTTCATTGTTTCACTTCACTGACCGGGATCTGTTTCGTGAGACAAAGTGTAAGTGCTAATACAGAGTGATTCAAAAAGAATACCACAACTTTAAAAATGTGTATTTAATGGAAGAAACATAATAGAACCGTCTGTTATACTTCATTACAAAGAGTATTTAAAGAAGTTTTTTTCACTCACAAACAAGTTCAGAGATGTTCAATATGACACCCTCCAGACACTCGAGCAATATCAACCCAAAACATCCCTCAAACTCGTTCCACACTCTCTGTAGCATATCAGGCGTAACAGTTAGGTAAGCTGCTGTTATTTCTTGTTTCAAATCATAAATGGTGGATGGATATTGATGATTTGAAACAAGAAATAACAGCAGCTCACCAAACTGTTACGCCTGATATGCTACAGAGAGTGTGGAACGAGTTTGAGTACCTATCGGGTTGATATTAGTCGAGTGTCTGGAGGGGGTCATATTGAACATCTCTGAACTTCTTTGTGAGTGAAAAAAACTTCTTTAAATACGCTTTGTAATGATGTATAACAAAAGGTTCTATTATGTTTCTTTCGTTAAATACACATTTTCAAAGTTGTGGTATTCTTTTTGAATCACCCTGTATTTTTAGGTAACTGTTTTCCCTATTTAATGTGAGCATCTGTCATGTTACCCTCTTTCGGGTAATCAAGTACGTTTTTCATTAAATTTAATATTTTGTGAAGTATAGGGCAATGAAGGTTAAAACACAGAGGGCAGACTTAGAACAGTAACACTCATAACAGACTACAGAGAGTGTATAGTAACAGTGTGGCCATTTGTGTGAAGCACTCCATTACAGTATGTGGAGATCATTTTTTCCCGCCGCCGCCATTTTTTGCCAAAGTTTTTAATTTATATGGGATTACAGGCAAACATCAACCCATTCACTCATTTTCCAAACTTATTTCAAGAGTAAAAACATCAATAATAACTTTTCTAACATTAAAAATTGTCTCTCTACTTTTGGTATTGTGTTGAAAGCTTAAAATGATGAAAATTGACTGGCGAATTGAAGGCTGCGAATGTATAGCACGATCCATTTAAATTGTCAGAAATCAGCTGTTTCGGTAATGAGTAAACAGTAATTTTGACACAATAATCGAAAGGCTTAAAGACCTTTTTAAAGAAGACCTTTCAAAGAATAACTTTTTAAAAGACCTTTTCAATAATCTGCGAGATTCAGCATTTGTAGGTTAAGTATTGTGATCATATGCTCGTCGATCATATGTTTTATGACAAGTTAAAAGGATCCTGCTATATCACTCAACGAAACATATGATTAGAAATTGTTTTCAATGTAAATCTTACGGTAATTGGCAAAAGTATGGCTGAATTCGACCGAGATAACCAATCAAAAGTGTGACATGCAATGTCCACACTGTTACTATACACTCTCTGTAGAACAGACTAGAGAGTAGGCCTACTGCTTCTCTTTGGTTAAAATCAGTTTCTTAAACATTCTTAAATCTAAAATTGATGGTCTAGTTAGTCAAAGAATCTAATCAACTTCTTACAAACTAATTTAAATGTATTCGTTTGATATAGGCTTCATTTGATTCAGAGATTAACGTCTTAAGAACTAAATTAATTGTTTCATTAAATACCGGTTTTATCGGGTCCGTCGTTCAGATTGAGTTGGTTACTAATCTAGTTCAATAATTTAGAACTCAGAAGGCCACAATAAATTTCGAACGCCTGTGCCGAATCATATTCATAACAAGGAACCAATTACAACCCGATACTGATCTTTGCATTGATTTTTCCAATGCATTCGATTGTTTATGCTAGTTTGTATCAATGCAACAACAGTCTATTGAATTAAGACAATCGTGATGGAAATAAATTAAAAAGTGCGTGATTGTATTGTCTGCGAACGAGTTGCTGTTTGGTACTAGTTGCATTGAATAATAACAATAGTAGGAGAGGGGTGCCACAAGGTTCTGTTTTATCACCACTCACGAATTTTATGAAAGTTGTAACCAATAAATACGAGTTATGTGAATGCTATATTTGAATGCTATTGAAAAACTAAACACGAGTTTTGATAAGTTATATGAAAGTTGTTGAGAATAAGGCTAGGCGTACACCGGTTAGTCAAGACAAGACAAGACGAGATTAGTCACGTTTAGTCACAGTGATTCACATAGTTGCTTATGAAGCAACACACACCGATTAGTCATTGCATCGGTGTGTACTGCTTCATAAGCAACTATGTGAATTACTGTGACTAAACGTGACTAATCTCGTCTTGTCTTGTCTTGACTAACCGGTGTACGCCTAGCCTAAATATGAGTTATGGTAGAGTATTTTGAATGCTATTGAAAAACTAAACGTCAGTTTTTGAGAAGTTATACGAATTTTATGAAAGTTGTTGAGAATAAATCATTATGAATTAGAGGTAGATTTTTAATTGACCTTCTCAGTAACAACTCATTTTCAGTTGGATTGGAATTAGGGCTGTCTCATATCATGTAGATACCTAATAAATATATGTAGTATCTCACAATTGTAAGGTTTGAATATGAAGCCCAATGTTACTGTTTATTTATTAGTACTGTTTATTATTTACTGTTTTATTTAAAGATTACCACTTCTGTGTTTCTTCATTTCTTCAGCACTGAGACATGAGGATAAATTTATGAATGCAAAACATATGTTTGCCCATCTTTGTCACTCGAACGTTCTCAATTTATTATTGGATGGAACAACCAATTGATGAATTTCATGAATGTGAAAATATGATACAGTAGTAAATTTGAGAACGTTCAAGATAGGCAAACATATGTTTTGCATTCATAAATTTATTCTCATGTCTCAGTGCTAGGTCTCAACTAAGGCTAGGCGTACACCGGTTAGTCAAGACAAGATTAGATTAGTCACGTTTAGTCACAGTAATTCACATAGTTGCTTATGAAGCAGCACACACTGATGCAATGACTAATCGGTGTGTGTTGCTTCATAAGCAACTATGTGAAGTACTGTGACTAAACGTGACAAATCTCGACTGGCCTTGTCTTGACTTACCGGTGTACGCCTAGCCTTACACTTATTCGAGAACGAGACGTAAGATGTTTTATAGGATGTTCATAGAAAGTTTTATTATTTAAGTTTTTTTTTTGTAAAAAGGAATATTTCTCCAGTAAAATCGAATTGAGAAGTTTAGTCGGAAAAAACAGATATTGAAATTTATTGATATATGTATTTTGTGAACCACACCTTTAATTATAGTCCTACCAAATTTCATAAGAAAATCTTGTTTTTTCAACGAGATATGATGGAAAATATTAAAAACACAAAATGGCGGATTACAGGTAAACTAAGGAGAAATCAGCATTTTGCCAACGACATTTTCTGTTTGTTTTGACTTGTAGAATACCGTGGTAGTACTGGCGTCACTATTTTTTGGGACACCCTGTATAGAATAAAAGAGGTGGGTCGGGTAAGTTGGAGGACCAGTTATTGATCTCTCAATGCTTTCATTTTATTTTCCGCGAAAAATAAATTTCAATCACCCAACCTAACACAGGAAAAGTTGGTGGTCTCATTTCGAAAATAGCAACCGCCGACCGAAATAAACATTGGTTTTAAGAACCCCCCCTCGAACCCCCTCCCCCCCACGACCCCCCCCCTCCCCCCCTCCGCACTAAAATGTCTCCGCGGTGGAAGCCATCTCCACTCAAAAATAGAACCGACCAAACAACCCAAGTCGACGAAAATTTATTTCAATCGGCTTTATTTACAGTTCCTGCTACTCGGAATAATATTCGGGGGAATATTTTTAGAAGAGCTTTCAGTGACTGGCTATTAATCATGACGCGGGAGGGAGGGAAAATGGCCGCGGATTTTTGTGAAGTTTTGTCAAACATCTCTAGAAATTCTTAGGCTGGGCGTACACCGGTTAGTCAAGACAAGACAAGACGAGATTAGTCACGGGAAGCTGCTAAAAGCACACACGCATAAGCAACTGCAGTGCTTTTATCAGCTATGATTGTGTTTTGTTCCGTTCCAGTGTTTTAAAACTGGAAGAGATTGAACTAGAACTGTTACATAATATAGCATCCGTTTTATAAAGTCGTCATTACAATATAAGGCTAGGCGTACACCGATTAGTCAAGACAAGACAAGATTATTCACGTATAGTCACAGTACTTCACATAGTTGCTTATGAAGCAGTACACACCGATGCAATAACTAATCGGTGTGTGTTGCTTCATAAGCAACTATGTGAATCACTGTGACTAAACGTGACTAATCTCGACTTGTCTTGTCTTGACTAACCGGTGTACGCTTAGTCTTATTCTCAACAACTTTCATATAACTTATCAAAACTCGTGTTTAGTTTTTCAATAGCATTCAAATACAGCATTCACATAACTCGTATTTATTGGTTACAACTTTCATAAAATTCGTGAATGGGGAAACGAATACAGTACCAAAAACTATAACTAAAAGATTGACATCAGGTGAAAAATTAAGAGAACTTAAAAACAGATTTTTGAACTTGAACTGGTCAAATTTGTATAATTGTGAAAATGTTGATCTGGCTTTCAAAAGTTTTATGAATGTAATACTCTATCATTTTAATATATGTTGCCCTGTGATAAGTTATACTGAAAGGTCCTAAGAAAAATTTTGTAACAAATGGTACACACCACAAATAGCAAATATGAGACTTTGGTTAGTTACTTTATATAATAAATGGAAGTATAGTAATAAGATTGAAGATAAACAAATGTTTTACAATTCAAAAGAGATTACAGAAAAAGCAATTGTCAAATCTAAAATAAAGGCCAATGATGATTATATTGCTAAATCGAAAAATAAATGTAAAACAGCATGGAATATCATCAAAACAGAGTCAGCAAGTGTTAGAAATAAGCAGCAAGAACCACCCATATCAGTAGATGTTTTAAATAAATACTTTGTTAATGTATCAAGTTCTATTAATTTTAGCAATAGGCCTCTTGCAGATCATTCAGTTCTCTTAAGCAAATTCAATTTGCCTGTAAATATAGAACATAATTCCTTCAAATGGAAAAAAGTTGAAGCAAAGTTGGTTCTTGACATTGTCAAAATCTAAGCCCTTCTACTGCAGGTGACATCTATGGCCTGAGTAATGTCATTGTTAAAGGATTTATTGTAGGTATATTGTTACCACTTACATTTCTGATTAATTTGGTTTTGATGAGTGGAAAATTTCCAGAATGCTTAAAGGTTAGTAAAATTAGTCCGGTTTACAAAAAAGGTGATAAGACGCAGCCTAATAGTTATCGACCAATAGCATTAGTACCTATAATTGGTAAAATTATTGAAGCCTGCATGTTTATTCAATTGTATGATTACTTCAATTCAAATGACTTGCTCTATACCCATCAATACGGCTACAGACCTAAACATTCAACCATAACTGCAGTTGAGACTATTGTCAATAAAATTTTAGAAGCTTTTGAAAATAAATTCACAACAGGTGTTTGCCTCCTGGATCTCCAGAAAGCATTTGACTGCATTTCACACTCTATCCTAGAAAGTAAATTACGCTATTATGGTATATCAAGTGGTGAGCTGAAAGTAATCAAGTCTTATTTAGAAAATAGGAGACAAGTAGTAATGATTAATGACAAGAAGTCCAATGTTCTAAATGTAGTGGCAGGAGTACCGCAAGGTTCAATACTAGGACCATTTCTATTTTTAATATTCATGAATGATTTTCATTGTAATGTTATTTCTGATTGTCTACCTATCTTATATGCCGATGACACAACTCTAATGTGCTTTCAAAAAAGAAAGGAAGAAGTTGATGCAATGTTAATAGAGAGTATTCAATTGTCTACGATCTGGTTTGAATCAAATAGTTTATCAATAAATAATGATAAAACTGAATATATATATTTTTCACTAGTCAATAATGTTAGCGAGAATAGAGCTGTAAAACTATTGGGCTTGTACATAGATAGTAAGTTGACCTGGAAAGAACAAGTTGAATTTGTATGCAGGAAAGTTTCTAGAGTTGTGTATCTTATAAGAAAACTTAAATATTGTGTAAGTACGCAAACACTCCTAACAACATATTTTGGCCTGTTCCACTCTCTTATTAGCTATGGAGTGATGCTGTGGGGTAACAGCACAAACGCAAAAAAGGTACTAATTCAACAGAAAAAGGTTATTAGAATTATTGCTAACCTACAGCAGAGAGATTCCTGCAGGGAGAGTTTTGTTAAATTTGGAATCATGACGGTACCTTCATTGTATATTTACTACAATTTAATTCAGGTGAAGAATAACTTAAACAACTTCTCTCAAAATAGTGATAATCATAATTATAATACCAGGATGAACTCTGATCTTCTAACACCTTATGTAAGATTATCTAGGACACATAAAAGTCATATGTATCAGAGATATATAATATATAATAAACTTCCTCTTAGAATAAGAAATTTGGAACTAGAAAGCTTTAGGTTAGTAATAAAGAATTGGTTAAGAAAAAACCCATTTTATAACTTGAAAGAATTCTTGGACTGTGATATTAGTACCGGTACCTTAGCTTTATAATTCAAAATTGTTTGTTTTTCATGTTTTATGTTTGTATGACGAAGCCTATTGCATTGTTATATTTGTTTAATGGCCAATAAAAATTCTTATTCTTCTTATTCTTATTCTTATTCTTATTCTTATTCTTAAAGTAACACACACCGATTAGTCATTGCATCAGTGTGTGCTGCTTCATAGGCAGGTATGTGAATTACTGTGACTAAACGTGACTAATCTCGTCTTGTCTTGACTAACCGGTGTACGCCAAGCCTGAGAATTTCTAGAGATGTTTTACAACACACACCGATTAGTCAATGCATCGGTGTATGCTGCTTCATAAGCAGCTATTTGAAGTACTGTGACTAAACGTGAATAATCTCGTCTTGTCGTGTCTGGACTAACCGGTGTACGCCTAGCCTTAGCCTCGTTGGTATCGATTTGTAGATGGAAAAGAAAGCATAAGTTTTTTTTCAATATCCTGTTGTATCTACATGTAAGGCTAGGCGTACACCGGTTAAGTCAAGACAAGACGAGTTTAGTCATAGTAATCATAAGCAGTGTTTGCTGCTTATGAAGCAACACACACCGATGCAATGACTAATCGGTGTGTGTTGCTTCATAAGCAACTATGTGAAGTACACCTTGGGGTTGTTCCACTTCGCCAACATATCCCTAGGCGTACACCATTTAGTCAAGACAAGACAAGACAAGATTATTCACGTTTAGTCACAGTAATCTACGTAGTTGCTTATGAAGCAACACACACCGATTAGTCATTGCATCGGTATGTGCTGCTTCATAAGCAACTATGTGAATTATTGTGACTGAACGTGACTTATCTCGTCTTGTCTTGACTAACCGGTGTACGCCTAGTCTTTGCCTAGTTGGTATCGATTTGTAGAAGGAAAAGTTAGCATAAGTTTTCTTTTAAATATCCTGATGTATCTACATGTAACAGTGGAGTTTGATTAATCATGAAGCAGGAGGGAAAATGGCCGCGGATTTTTGTGAAGTATTGTCAAACATCTCGAGAAATTCTTGGCCTACTTGATGTCGATTTGTAGATGGAAAAGTTAGCATAAGTTTTTTTTTTAATATCCTGATGTATCTACATGTAGGGCTAGGCGTACACCGGTTAGTCAAGACAAGACAAGAAGAGATTCGTCACGTTTAGTCACAGTAATCCACGTAGCTGCTTATGAAGAAGCACACACCGATGCATTGGCTAATCGGTGTGTGTTGCTTCATAAGCAACTATGTGAAGTACATCTTGGGGGTTGTTCCACTTCGCCAATATATCCCTTTAAGCTAGGCGTACACCAGTTAGTCTAGACAAGACAAGACGAGATTAGTCACGTTCAGTCACCGTACTTCACATAGTTTCTTATGAAGCAACACACACCGATTAGTCATTGCATAGGTGTGTGCTGCTTCACAAGCAGCTATGTGAAGTACTGTGACTAAACGTGACTAATGTCGTCTTGTCTTGTCTTGACTAACCGGTGTACTCCTAGCCTAACAGTGTAGTTTGAGCATGTCCTTTTTTGAAAAAGATTATTAATTTAATTCAAAAAACTTTTTGTAGCGGAAATTAGAAACACGAATTCGAATCAGTTTGCTTTATTTACATTATGAATTATACGAAAAATTGAACAAGAAGAAGATAACAATGATGCTTTTCCAGTGACTGGCTAGTGACTCATTCATGACGCAGGAGGGAGGGAAAATGGCCGCGGATTTTTGTGAAGTTTTGTCAAACATCTCTAGAAATTCTTAGCCTACTTGATGTCGATTTGTAGATGGAAAAGTTAGCATAAGTTTTTTTTTTAATATCCTGATGTATCTACATGTAAGGCTAGGCGTACACCGGTTAGTCAAGACAAGACAAGACGAGATTAGTTACGTCACAGATAAGGTATAATCTGTGATAAGGATTACTACCTTATCTAGTTAGTTTCGTTACCTTTATCTAGGTTACTACCTTACGTAGTAATCCTTATCACAGATTATACCTTATCTGTGGTTACGTTTAGTCACAATAATTCACATACTTGCTTATGAAGCAGCACACACCGATGCAATGACTAATCGGTGTGTGTTGCTTCATAAGCAACTATGTGAAGTACTGTAACTAAACGTGACTAATCTTGTCTTGTCTTGTCTTGACTAACCGGTGTACGCCCAGCCTTAGCCTAGTTGGTATCGATTTGTAGATGGAAAAGTTAGCATAAGTTCTTTTTTTAATATCCTGTTGTATCTATATGTAACAGTGGAGTTTGAGCATGTCCTTTTTTGAAAAAGATTATTAATTTAATATTAAAAATTGTTTGTATAAGGAATACTATAATTTTAAGGGGCGGTTCATGAGATCGGGTTTATCTCTAGTCCGAGGCTAATAACTGGATTTTGCGCCAAGTGTTAAAAATTGGGTTCATGAGTTCGAGATTAGCAAGTCCCAGGCGTAACAGAGCAATTATCGCAGGGAAAAGCCCGGGGTTAAAAATTTGGGTTCATGAGTCCAACAACAGATGATCTCGAGTCAAAAAGATAAGCTAGGTGGGTTCATGAGAACAACAACAGATCAACTCGGGTATTAAAGATAAACATCGTGGGTTCATGAGTTCTAGCTCCAGCGTAAATGAGATAATTCTAGGCTCAAAAATGATCATTTTGAGCTATAACTTAGACCCGCTAGAGGGTAGGTTTAAGACAGGGATTATGCCATTATCACGTTATTGTTTCGATTTTAACAAAAAAGAATGTTATATTAGGGTTTGTCTTTGAATTCTGAACAATTTCATTACCCACAAAGCCACAAACCCCGAATTTTTTTATTGATGTATAAAACACACTAACATAAAAAAACTTCTTTAAACGACGAAAACAATTATTTATTGAAATAATTCACCACAATAATATATGATCAATTATTTGCATTTGAATAATTTATTTCATTATTAAAAAAAATTATTTCATTATATTTATCTTTAATATTTTTTTAAATAAAACTATTTTCGATATATTTCGAATGATATACTTTTTATCCAAATTGACAAGTGCATTGTTTTATAATTGAATACGTAGATTGAGAATTATGAAAAGCTTTTATTGCATATATTAAAGACAGCAGTAGAACGAAAAATGAGAACGAGAACTAATCAAAATCGAGCCTTGTTATAAGTTATAATATAAAAACAATACACTAATCACTATACTATATTCGAAAATACTATAAGCTACTATTTACACAGTTATAATTAATGAACTAGAAATGCACAGAAAATTCACAAAGTACAACTGAGGGTGGCGAAAACGGGGGAGGAATATTGTTGATAGTGTCATGCGAGGTGTCTAGGACAACTCGCCGCGACCAGCTCATACAAGGACTGATTCCCCCGGCATTTCCCCCAGCTAACGGTTTAACATGATATATAAACTAATTTCCAATTCACTAATTAGTTATCAATTCATTAGAAATTAGTTATCATTCTATATTCAAATATTATTATCAGTTTAATACTTGACATGATATTCGGTCTATTTTTTGGCGCAAAATCAAATGCAGACTATTTGTATGCGCCCAATCAACATAATTTTAAAAATTCGGTTCTTAAATAAATTTTGTAAACATAAAAATGTGTATATTGACTGGACTAGTAGGGCTATTCATATCTCATCATCATCAACATCATCATCATCCTCCTCCCCCCCAGATTACCGATTAACATGTTTTAGTTGTATTTTTTCAATGTTTGAAAAATAGTTTCATAGTTTGATCAGTGAATTAAAAATTAATTTATATTTATATCATGTCGAATCGTTAGCTGCATCTAAAATCCCTGAAAAGTGGTAATAAATTAAATAAATGAAGTGAACTAAAATAATCAGTCCTTGTATCAGCTGGCCGCGGCGAGTTGTTCCATTCCGACATACTTGATGCATGAAAACAAAAATTCCCTGTGAATCCCTGCAGTTGAGCCGACGAGCTAACATTCGTCATTGGCTAACCCCTCGGCCTAAGGCATCTTGAAGTTACGATGGGCTAACGATAATCCGTGGTTGAACTCTGTCTCATGAACCCATTTTTTAGCCCTGGCGTAACTTTAGCCCATGCTAACGTTAGCTCTGGACTAGTAAATCCAGAGCTCATGAACCGCCCCTAAATGATTATGTTCCAATAGGTGAAAGGAATACAAGATAGTTTCCACTACAGAGAGTGTATAGTCACAGTGTGGCCATATGTGTGAACATATGGGTAAATATTAACCCATTCACTCATTTCTCAAACTTATTTCAAGAGAAACAACATCAAAACTAACTGTTCTACCATTAAAAATAGTCTCTCTACTCTTGGTATTGCTTTAATAGCTTGAAATGATGAAAACTAATACCAGCAAAAGCCGAAGTGAATCTTATATCATAACATATGATCAGCTTTTCATTCCAATGCAAATCTTATGGGAATTGGCAAAAGTATGGCGGATTTTTCGGAGCTAACCATCAGAAAAATAACTCTTTTGGAACTCTCTAATTAATGAAAAAAGATGGAAGGGTGGGGGGGTGTTTGTGAGAGAGGGGGAAGCTGAAAAAGAATGGAAAAATGATGTCACAATGAATGGAAGCCGTGTACAAAAATAGATTTCCTCTTATCAGACTGTTTGTGACAGAACGTTATACAGAGAGAGAATGGGGCGATTTCCGTGGAACTAATTTAATTAAATAATGACATTGTTATCAGCAATAAGTTGTGTGTGAGAGAGAGAGGGATGAAAGAGAGTGAGAAAGCTTAGTTATCAGAAAAATTGTTGTTAAATATAGAAAATCTATCTTCTTCTCTTCTTCTTCTTCTTCTTCTTCTTCTTCTTCTTCTTCTTCTTCTTCTTCTTTCTCTTCTTCTTCTTCTTCTTCTCCTCTTCTTCCTTCTCCTTCTTCTTCTTCTTCTCCTTCTTCTTCCTCTTCTTCTTCTTCTTCTTCTTCTTCCTCTTCTTCTCTCCTCCATTTCTTCTCCTTCTTTTCCTCTTCTTCCTCCTCTTCCTCTTCTTCTTCTTCTTCTTCTTCCTCTTCTTCTTCTCCTCTTCTTCTTCCTCCTCCATCTTCTAGTTCTTCTGCTTCTTCTCCTTCTTCTCGTTCTTCTTCTTCTCTCTTCTATTGTTCTTCTTACTCCTCACTTCTTCTTCTTCTTCTTCTCTTCTTCCTCTCTTCTTCTTCCTCTTCCTCTTCTGTTTCTTCTTCTTTTCTTCTCCTCCTCCATCTTCTTCCTCTTCTTCTTATTCTCCTCTTCTCCTACGTTTTCTTCTCCTTCTTCTTCTTCTTCCTCCTCTTCTTATTTTTCTTCTTTCTCTTCCTTCTTCTTCTTCCTTTTCTTCTTCTTCTTCTTCTTCTTCTTCTTCTTCTTCTTCTTCTTCTTCTTCTTCTTCTTCTTCTTCTTCTTCTTCTTCTTCGTGAGAGATAGTGAGTGTGACAGAGAAAGAGTTAGAGTGAAAGGGAGTGGGAAGGCTTTGTTATCAGAAAAATTGTTGTTAAATATAGAAAAGCTCTCTGTTTGAATAGACTGTATTAATGTCATTGCTCAATGGGAGCGAAAATTTTGTACAGTGGCATTCATCGATTATCCTCTTGTTATTTAGTTCTATTGTCAATACATTGAATTGTCTTGTACAGTATCAGAATTGTTTTGTATCAGAATTGAATCGTATCATAATTGAATCCTCTTGTATCAGAATATTGAATTGTCTTGAATCAGTTTTGAATCGTCTTGTATCAGTTTTGAATCTCATGAATCTGAATTTAATTTCTTTGTATCATAATTGAATCCTCTTGTATCAGAATTGAATCTCATGAATCTGCATTTAATTTCTTTGTATCATAATTGAATCCTCTTGTATCAGAATTGAATCGTCTTTTATCGGTATTGAATTGTCTTGAATCAATTTTGAATCGTCTTGTATCAGTTTTGAATCTCATGAATCAGTATTTAATTTCTTTGTATCACAATTGAATTGTACTATATCAGTATTGAATCATCATGTATCAGAATTGAAACGTCTTGTAACAGAATTGAATCGTCGTTAGCTTGGACAAATCCACCATACTTTTGCCAATTCCCATAAGATTCGCATTGAAATGATACGCAAATCATATATGTTGAGTGATTCACTTCTTACCCACAATTTGCCTTCGCCAGTGTTAGTTTTTCATCATTTTTAGCTTTTAAGGCTAGGCGTACACCGGTTAGTCAAGACAAGACAAGACGAGATTAGTCACATTCAGTGTCTAATGTGTCTAATGTGTCAGTGTCACCATCGGTGTGTACTGCTTCATATGCAACTATGTGAATTACTGTGACTAAACGTGACTAATCTCGTCTTGTCTTGTCTTGACTAACCGGTGTACGCCTAGCCTAACAGAATACCAAGAGTAGAGAGACTATTTGTAATGTTAGAAAAGTTATTTTTTATGTTGTTTCTCTCATAATAAGTTTGACAAATGAGTGAATGGGTTCATGTTTGCCTGTAATCCCATATAAATTGAAAAATTTAGCTAAAGTATGACGGGGGCGGGCACTGTATTAAAAATATTCCAATACAACGTCATGGACCCATTCACACCAATAATCACACTGCTATTATACAGTCTCCATAGTATAGCAGGATTCTTTTAAATTGTCAGAAAACAGCTGATTGATGTACGCTCGTTTACTGAGACGTTAAATCAGCTGTTTTCTGACAAGTTAAATTTATCCTGCTAATTCTGCGGATTCTTTTAAATTGTCAGAAAACAGCTGATTGATGTACGCTCGTTTACTGACGTTAAATCAGCTGTTTTCTGACAAGTTGAAAGAATCCTGCTATATTAATACTGAACTATTACTAGATGCTGCTGACTAATACACAGCATAATCGCTAGATCTAGTGATTAGGTTAGACTATGTGTAATACTCTAAATATAGAAGTACAAGTATAGAACTAAAGAGATATACATAAATATAAGCCGACCTGTTATAGACTGTTATGGTGGGCAATCATTATAAATAAACTGGTGAAAGTTAGATACAAGTCCTAGGAATAATAAATAGTACTTCAGGGGATTTGCTAAATATGGCGAGTGAGAGAGAGAGAGTAATTGGACTATTTTCTTGACTCATGCCAATATTGCAAAATATATCGCCTTTCCTACCATTGACTGAATTTATACGAAAATAGTAGTTTATGCAACGGCTGTATTATGAGAGCCTTTAAACGACGAGTGAGATACCGAGGTTAAAATACGTGCGGCAATGCCGCGAGTTATTTTAAGGTATCTAGAGTTGTTCAAAGGCTATTCATATAATAATACTGGGTGGCGCAAAAAGAATGGATGGATTTGAGTAGGATAGTATCAGCAGAGACAAGTGGATACTAATTGTAGTTCCAATTGTCTCTGGTATCAGTGAACTAGAGCTGTCTGTGACCGCAGATCGACACCATTTTGTAGGTTAAAGTATCCAGTTTTAGTATCAATGGCGCAATTGACCTTGCAAAATCGCGTATTTGCTGTAGAACAATATTTCCAATAGAATGAATAATCTGCAATCGTCGTTCAACGGAGCTTCAGCAGAAAGTTTCAAGTCGAGCTTATTGGCATGAGATTCTTCTTTACTTGGAATTCAAGTTTACTATCGTAAATATCGTTACATATCGCCATCTCTCCTATGTAATTTTTGAAATGTACTGAAATGTTTTGAGTTTTTCATACAAATTCTCAAATTAGGTTATTTACTTAGTACTTTGGTATTAGGAAGATAAATGTATGATTCAAATTAACTTTCTTATAACACTTTGAAAAAAATCCGTTCTTTATGCGCCACCCTGTACTTGAAATATTCTTCAAATTGAAAAGTTTCAATTCGACATTAAAATGATGAAATATACAAACAATCTTTTAACCAGAATTGATACAATAATTTAATTCAGATAATTTTCTGAGACATAACCTTAACGTAGAATGTTTAGTGTCAGTTAAGCATTCCACCTGTATTTCGGTCCTAGTAGGTTTCATGTAACTGTGCCCTAGTTGATTAAAATTAACAATAAATTTATAAATAAAACCGAATTCTAGCAAGGCAACCTGTCTCTAAGCGTGAGTCTGCCAGTGAGACGCAGTTGCTTTTGTCTATTTTTAACACCGTGGGAGGCGTTTGAATATCTTTTTCAGTGCTATTTCTGGATTACAAAAATAGTTTTACAGCTCTCTCCCAACCCCCTCTTGAATGCTCTCAAATTATCTTCTTCTTATTCTTTTTCTTTTTCTTCCTCTTCTTCTTCTTCTTCTTCTTCTTCTTCTTCTTCTTCTTCTTCTTCTTCTTCTTCTTCTTCTTCTTCTTCTTCTTCTTCTTCTTCTTCTTCTTTCTTCTTCTTCTTCTTCTTCTTCTTCTTCTTCTTCTTCTTCTTCTTTCTTACTCTTCTCTCTACCTCTTCTTCTTTTGTGCTTCTCCTTCTCTTCCTCATCTCTTTTCTTTTCTTCTTCATCATCCTCTTCTCTCTTATTCTTCCTCACTCTTCTCTTATGCTTCTTCACTGTTCTTACTCGTCTCTCTTCCTCCTCTTTTCTGCTTCTTCTTCTCTTTACTCTTCACTTCTTCTTCTTTACTCTTCATCCTCCTATTCTTATTCCTCTTCTTCTTCTTCTGCTTCTTCTAGTTTTTCTGCTTATTAAGTCCCCTCAATGGTGGCTGTTCAAATTTTATGCGAAAAAATTGAGACAGTTTCAATCGTCCAATATTTTTTTTACAAATTCGTACCCCATTAGTATTCTTTAATTTTTCTTTTTCTGCTTCACTCTTCTTCTCCGTCTTCTTTTTCTTTTCCCGCACTCTTCTTCTTCTTCTTCTTCTTTTTCTTCTTCTTCTTCACTCTTCTTCTTCTCCTCCGCCTCCTTCTTCTTCTGCTTCTTCTAGTTTTCCTGCTTTATTGAGTCTCCTCAATGGAGGCTGCTCAAATTTGTATGCGAAAAATATGTTATAGTTTCAATGAGTTTGTTCAAACTCTAATAATTTCAAAACTCCAAAAGTTTTTTCAACTTCAACTCTTTGGTATTTTCTATTTCTGCCTCTTCTTCACTCTTTTCTCTTCTTCTTCTTCTTTTCTTCTTCTTCTTCTTCTCTCTTCTTCTTCTTCTTCTTCTTCCCTCTTCCTCCTCTCCTCTCCTCCTCCTCCTCCTCCTCCTCCTCCTCCCTCCTCCCTTCCTCCTCTCCCTCCTCTCCTCCCCTCTTCCTCCTCATCCTCTTCCTCCTCCTCCTCCTCCTCCTACTCCCATTACTCTTCCAACACCTCCTATCCTCCTATTCTCTCCCACTCCACCTCATTCTCCTCCTCCTCCTCCTCCTCCTCCTCCTCCTCCACCTCCCACAAAAACCTCGTTTTGCACTCAGAAACACAAAGCAATTCCAGAAAATGCCTAAACTCCTTCTTCTTCTTGTATCTTCGCTTTCTTCTTCTGAATGAGGTGGAGAACTGGAGAAGGACAATGAAGAAGAAAAAAAGAAGAAGAAGAAGAACAGCAAGGAAAAAATAGAGGAGGAAAATAGACCGTTAAAAAAGGAAGAATAAACAGAAAAAGGAGTGGAGTGGTGTTTGAAGAATTAAACGACATGTGGAATTTGCAATATGCTGAAGATGAAGAAGAAGAAAAATAAGAAGAAGAAGAAGAAAAACAAGGAAAAAGTAGAGGAGGAAAATAAAACGATAAAAAAGAAAGAATAAACAGAAAAAGGAGTGGAGTGGTGTTTGAAGAATTAAACGACATGTGGAATTTGCAATATGCTGAAGAAGAAGAAGAAGAGAATTCGCATACACCGGTTTTAGAGGCCCAGACAGGATCACCTGTTTGGAGTTCATTGACCGATCTACCAACTAGCATACCTTGCCATTCATATTATAAAACAGCTACAGGTGCAGTTGTACCGTCTCAATGGACTTGTCCGGTCACCCATCCAACAGCAGTACCCAACGCTCGTCGCTTAACCCAGTGATCAGATAAAACTCCAATAATAGATTGATAATGTAATTATTCAGGGAGTGGCCATAGCCGAGTGGGTTAAGTGCTGGCTTTGTAACCTAGAGGTCCTGGGTTCAAACCCAGATCAGACCGTGAGATTTTAGCTCGAGCCACTCCTCGTGTTTCGGAGGTCACGCTAAGCCGTCGGTCCCGGCTGCCTAGAAAACAGTCGTTAAGTCACGTCAGAGACCCTGAACTGATCAGGAGTGACCTGAAAACTCTGACACCAGACCTGAGCCAGCCAGGTTACACGGAATTATTATTATTATGTAATTATTATTGTTTTATGTTGGTCGTAGATAAAATGGTGTATGCAATGGTTGTATTTTAACCTTTAAACTACTTTTAAGATAGCTTAGGCTAGGCGTACACCGGTTAGTCAAGACGAGGCAAGACGAGATTAGTCACGTTTAGTCACAGTACTTCACATAGTTGCTTATGAAGCAACACACACCGATTAGAGAGAAGACTAAGGCTAGGCGTACAACGGTTAGTCAAGACAAGACAAGACGAGATTAGTCACGTTTAGTCACAATACTTCAGCCTATTGCGACCTCCATCCATTTCGTAAATTTTGTCTGTTTTTTCATCAATGAATACTAATCAATAACTCAACACTGGATTAAGAGGTGTCTTTTTCTGAATGGAAACGTATGAATATTGTATTATTGACGTCAATCATATAATAACCTAGCTACCATTCATAGATTTTCTTACAAAAAATGGCCAATCAATTGACAAAAACAAGGACATCCCAGGTCGCATAAAACTGCGACTATTGAATAACATGAAATAGTTTCCAATCCTCCTCCTTCTTTTCGTTCTTTTCAATCTTCTTATCCATCTTCTTTTCCTTCTTCTTCTCCATCATCTTCTACTTTTTCTTCTTCTTCTGCTTCTTCTCCTCCTCTTTCTTCTTCTTCTTCTTCTTCTGCTTCTTTTCTCCTTCTTCTTCTTCTTCTTCCTCTTCTTCTTCCTCCTCCTTCTTCTCCTCCTCCTCCTTCTTCTTTCCTCCTCTTCTTTTATTCATCTTTTATTTTCCTCCTTCGCCTCCATCTTCATCTTCTTCTCTTCTTCTTCTTCTTCTTATCATTCTCCTCCGCCTTCACCTCTTTCTTCTTCTCTTCCTTCTACTTTAACTTTTTGTTTTTTTTGTTTTCATCCTTCTTCTTCACATTCTCCTCCTCCTTCTTCTCCTTCTTCTTCTCTTCCTTTTCTTTTCTTCTCATCCTCCTTCTTCCTCTCCTTCTCCTCCTTCATCTCCTTCTTCTTCTTCTTTCCGTCTACTTTTCCTTCTCTTTTGTTTTCTTCCTTCTTCTTCTTCCTCTTCTTAACCTCCTCCTGCTCCTCCTTCTCCTAATTCTTCATCTCATTCTTCTCCCCCTTCTTCTCATTCTTCATCTTCTTCTTTTCCCCTTCTTCTCCTCTTCCTTCTCATTCTTCATTCTTCCTTCTCTTCTTCTCATTCTAGAGGGTTAAGTGTAAGAGAGGGCCGGCTGTGCCCTAACTTCGCCCTCCCAGGAAACAAAGGCAGCCAATCAATCAAACAATCAATCTTCTCCTTCTTCTTCTTCTCATTCTTCACCTCACCCTTTAATACAAAAACGCTTTTCGATAACGTATTGCATTCCTCCCAGGCACACGGAGCTTAGACTTGGGAAGTAGTTGTGTAGTTTTCTTTGGATTCATGTTTCTCTAATATTATTAATTTCTATTTTATCTCAATTTGTAGCATTTTTGTGGGGATATTTTTTGCCTCAATTTGTATCAATTCATTCTCAATTTTCTGATTATTCTAATATTTTTTTCTTGTTATTTACAGACATGACCCGAGAGTCTCCCGTAACCAGTCCTGCTCTAAGCAGGCGGAGTGATCTCCAGAGTATTCCAAACGGACATGAAAACGCTTTACAGCATAGGATATTGGAGGTGAGTTATTTAGACAAATTTTAATTCTATTTTTAAATTAATAATTGAATAAAAAATAAATAAATGACTGAAATATAGTGTTGTATAGCAGGTCCCTTTTAACTTGTCAGAAAACATATGTTTTGACCAGCAATATTACAATACTTAACCTACAAATGCTAAATCTCGCAGATTATTGAAAAGTTCTTTTAAAAAGTTATTCTTTGAAAGGTCTTCTTTAAAAAGGTCTTTCAAAGACTTTAAAGGTCTTTAAGACTCTTAAGCCTTTTGATTATTGGGTCGAAGTCACTGTTTAATTATTACCAAAACAGCTGATTTCTGACAAGTTAAATGGATCGTGCTATAATTAGTTAAACCATCATGTTCCATCATATTGGAAAATGATAATTTTCAAAATTCAGAATTAGAATTCGTTATCAGAGTAGTGTTATTAAGTTTTTCGCACCTAGATGACAAATATAGCAGGATTCTTTTAAATTGTCAGAAACAGCTGATTGATGTACGCTCGTTTACTAACGTTAAATCAGCTGTTTTCTGACAAGTTAAAAGAATCCTGCTATACGTATATTTCAATTATTTCGGTGTGAAAATCAAAATAATTGTTGACTAGTATATTGACAGTAGTTAACATTATCAATAGAAACCCAGCTTGATTGAGGTTCAAGGCATATCATATTTGCAAATTATATTTTCGAGTCTTTTATTTGTACAGATGTTGTAACTTTGTTTTCGTCTGCTACCGTACTTTTTTGAGTACTCTTTAATCAGAACATTGTATTGTTGAAATATTAGGCTAGGCGTACACCGGTTAGTCAAGACAAGACAAGACGAGATTAGTCACGTTTAGTCACAATAATTCACATAGTTGCTTATGAAGCAACACACACCGATTAGTCATTGCATCGGTGTGTGCTGCTGCTTCAAGCAACTATTAAACGTGATCTAATCTCAATCGTCTTGTCTTGACATGCAACGGTGTACTAGCCTTTTGAACAAATACTTTACTGTGAAAGAAAGAAGTACTGTACACAAAAAATTACTGTCGTTGAAGTCAATTCACTGTTGTTTCAATTAGACCTTGATCAATTTTTTAATCTAATTCCATGAAATATTAGTCTTTATATTAATCTCTACAGAGACTGTATAATCACAGTGTGGCCATTTGATGTCACACTTTTGATTGGTTAGCTCCGACAAATCCACCATACTTTTGCCAATTCCCATAAGATTTGCATTGGAATGAGAAGCAAATCATATGTTATGATGAGTGATTCACTTCTTACCTACAATTTGACTTTGCCAGTGTTAGTTTTTTATTTTTTCAAGCTTTTAAAACAATGGTAAAAGTAGAGAGACTATTTTTAATAATAAAAAAGTTATTTTTGATGTTGTTTCTCTTGAAATAAATTTGAAAAATGAGTGAATGGGTTAATGTTTGCCTGTAATCTCACAGCAAAATTTAAAAAATTGGCAAAAGTATGGCGGTGGCGGGAATAAAAAAAAATCCAATACAATCTTATGGAACCATTCACACCAATGACCACACTGTTACTATACAGTCTCTGTGTTAGGCTAGGCGTACACCGGTTAGTCAAGACAAGACAAGACGAGATTAGTCACGTTTAGTCACAATAATTCACATAGTTCCTTATGAAGCAGCACACACCGATGCAATGACTAATCGGTGTGTGTTGCTTCATAAGCAACTAAGTGAAGTACTGTGACTAAACGTGACTAATCTCGTCTTGTCTTGACTAACCGGTGTACGCCTAGCCTTAGTCTGTGATTAGTAGACCTCACTTATTAGTTATCTTAAACTCATGTTCTTGCCCATTCATCCATTACAAAAATTTTATAGCTTTCATTCTATTTTCGTTCCACTAATTATTATGTATTCAATAACACTTGATTAATTGCAACGTCTGATAATAATTCCTTCCATCTTTATTTGTGAAATTAACGGCTGATTGCAGAGACGTATGTTAAATGAGCTGTTTATTTAACATAGTAATAAATCAAGACAGCATGATGGGAACGAGGACAAACTGAACTAATTTGAAATAGGGAATTGAGTCAAAATAGTGTTAGATAACCTTGAACTGCATTGATTTTATTTGCAAATCTCCATTTCTTGTCAATTGATTTTCATGTAAAGTTATAACAAAATAGTGACATAAATAGTGACAAAATAGTGACACAATGTATGAACTGCAATCTGAGTTGATATCAATGAGGTAGAAGGTGGTGGAAGATACCAATGATGAAGAAGAAGGAGGAGGAGAAGGAGAAGATGAAGAAGAAGAAGGGAGGAAGAAGAAGAAGGATGTGGAGGAGAAGAAGGAGGAGGAGGAGAAGAAGAAGGAGAGGAGAAGAAGAAGAAGGAGGAAGGAGAGGAAGAGGAGGAGAAGAAGAGAGAGAAGGAAGAGGAGGAGAAAGAGGAAGAAGAAGAAGAAGGAGGAGAAGAAGAAGAAGGAGGAGGAGAAGAAAAAGGAGTAGGTGGAGAAGAAGGAGGAGGAGGAGAAGAAGAAGAAGAAGGAGGAGAAGAAAGGAGGATTAGGAGGAGGAGAAAAGGAGGAGGTGAAGAAGAGAAAGAAGAATAAGGAAGGAGAGGGAGAAGGAAAGAAGAAGAGGAGAAGAAGAAGAAGAAGGAGGAGGAGGAGAAGAAGGAGGAGGAGGTGAAGAAGAAGAAAGAAGAAGAAGGAAGTAGGAGAAAAGAAGAAGAGGGAGGAGGAAGAAGAAGGAGGAGAAGGAGAAGAAGGAGGAGGAGGAGGAGAGGGAGGAGGAGAGGAAAGAGGAGAAGAATAAGAAGAAGAAAAAGGGGAGGATGAAGAAGGGGAAGAGAAGGAGGAGTAGGAGAAGAAGAAGAAAGGGAGGAAGAAGAAGAAGAAAGGGAGGAAGAAGAGGAAGGGAGGAAGAAGAAGGGAGGAAGAAGAAGAAGGGAAAGAGAAGGAGGAGTAGAAGAAGAAGAAGAAGAAGAAGAAGAAGAAGTAGGAGGAGGAGTAGGATGAGGAGAAGAAGATAAAAGAAGAAAAGGAAGAAGACGAAGGATCTATTTTATTATCTATTATCAAATAGCATATCTACTTCCCAGCTGTTGGAAAACAGCGTCCAAAGGAGTAAACTCGTTTTGACCCCCCTCCACTCATGCACTTTAAAATCACCTCATTTGTCTAAATTCGGTCAATGGTATTTAAGAAGAAGAAGGGGAGGAAGAAGAAGAAAGGAAGAAGGGGAGGTAGAGGAGGAGAAGAAGGAGAAGTAGGAGAAGAAGAAGAAGAAGAAGGGAGGGAGAAGAAGAAGAAGGAGAAGAAGGGGAAGAATAAGGAGGAGTAGGAAAAGAAGGAGGAGTAGGGAGAAGAAGGAGGTAGGAGAAGAAGGAGGAGTAGGAGAAGAAGGAGGAAGAAGAAGAAGGGTAGGAAGAAGAAGGAGGAGAAGAAGAAAAGGGGAAGAAGAAGAAGAAGGAAAAGGAGTAGGAGCAGAAGAAGAAGGGAAGAAGAAGAAGAAGAAGGAGGAGGAGGAAGAGGAGGAGGAGAAGAATATGAAGAAGAAGAAGGGGAAGAGAAGGAGGAGTAGGAGGGGAAGTCAATGGAGGGCTCTTAAATAACCAGCACATTTAACAGATGTCTCTGCAACCGGCCGCGCAACTGTTGTGTTTGTTTATTGTTGAATAATTGTTGTTGTATGCGTTATAAATTTGTTTGCTGTTACTACATGATGCTGATTTGCTGCTCTGTTGATCAGCATTCTTTTGCGTTGCAGCTGAAAAAGCAGCAACAGTTGCAGCAGCAAATTCTGCTGCAACAGTTCCAGGTGCAGCAACAGCAGCTGGCGCAGCAGCACGAGGAACAGCTCAGGCATCATCTCAAGGTCAGTAGCCGAAAGTCAAGGTCAAAGTGTTTTTTAAGGTTAGGAGCGTGTTATTGATGTTGAAATTTGTTAGGAATTATTGGGCCGTATGAATAAAGTTGAGCATTTGCTTATACTTCTAAAATATTGAGCATATGCTTCATTTTCTATGAATAAAAGAGAGAAAAAATGAGCATGATTATGCTCATGCTCATCCAAAAATTAGTTTGAGAATTTGCTCAAAAATAGAGTTTATGCTCAAAATAGTATGATTTGCTCAACTTTTGAAGCAAGTGCTTCAAAAAAGTTGAGTCTAGTCTAGAGCAGCTTCTCACCTTTTGCTCTTACTAAAATGGCTCAATTAATTCAATAAATTTAAGCAAAACTGCTTTTTCAATACGGTAGATGTAATAGCATTTAAACAAGTAAAATGTTAATTGAATTTCTTATTAAGAGTTATATTAAAGAGCAGTGCCGCCGCTTGGAGCGGCAAACTTTGAGGGCGGTAACTTTCCATTTTCAATTTTTTATGTTGGAATTTTTTTCCGATGTTAAATCATCGAAAATGTAATTTTAGATTGTCCAAACTTGCGAAAAGCATTAAATTTTGGCCGCTGAAATTCTAACCTTTCACTATAAAAACAAAGTAAGATGAATCAGCTGATGAAAAATCTTTGAAATAGGTACAGCAGGATTCAATTAACTTGTCATAAGTCAGCTGATCCAGTAATAATTAAACAGTGATTTCGACACAATAATCAAAAGGCTTGAAAGTCTTAAAGGCCTTTAAAGTCTTTAAAAGACCTTTTTGAAGAAGACCTTTCATAGAATAACTTTTTAAAAGACCTTTTCAATAATCAGCGAGATTCAGCATTTGTAGGTTAAGTATTGTGATCATATGCTCGTCGATCAGCTGACTTATGACAAGTTAATTGCATCCTGCTATAAGCATTTGCTCCAGATTTCAGAAGCATGAGGTAAGAGTATAAGGTAAAGATTATTCATATAAAAATGAGCAAATGCTTATGCTTCTACCTAATGCTCAAAAGCAAAACCTTATGCTTCTTCATGCTTGTGCTTAAAGATACCAAATACTGTTAGAAACCAAAATACTGTTTGAGAATTTGTATGAAGAACTCCAAAACACTTGAGTATATTTCAGAAATTACATAGGAAAGATTTCGCCCTTAATGCGTTAATGCTCACTAAAGCCCTCAAATTGGTCCTTAACTTTTGATACAGCAGCAATTCATTCATGTATTGCCGTATTCAAATTTTCAATGTAACGATATTTACTACAGTAAACTTGAATGCCATGTAAGGAAGAATTATATGCCAATAAGCTCGACTTAGAACTTTCTGCTAAAGCTCCATTGAACGACGATTGCAGATTTATTCATTGGAAATATTGTTCAACAGCAAATTGCACGGTCAAATTGGGCCATTGTCACTGAAATTGGATACTTTAACCTACAAAATGGTGTCGCTCTGCGGTCACAGACAGCTCTACTACACTGGTACTATCCTACTCAAATCCATGCGTTCTTTTTGCGCCACCCTGTATTTCTCAGTTGATTTATTACAAATTACAATAATATAATATTAAAACTTTATGTCATTGATTGTAATAACAATAATAACCTATAATGTCAATCCTCAGCTGATTCTGTACTCGGTTCAATTTTTTAACTAAGTTCAATATTTGAACTAGTTCAATTTTAAACTAGTTCAAACTGACTATAAGGCTAGGCGTACACCGGTTAGTCAAGACAAGACAAGACGAGATTAGTCACGTTTAGTCACAGTACTTCACATAGTTGCTTATGAAGCAACACACACCGATTAGTCATTGCATCGGTGTGTGCTGCTTCATAAGCAACTATGTAAATCACTGTGACTAAACGTGACTAATCTCGTCTTGTCTTGTCTTGACTAACCGGTGTACGCCTAGCCTTAGTCAAGATCAAGATCATTTGCTCAATATTGCAATATGGATTTCTACATTATTAAATGTTACTCTTCTGTATGTTTTACCGGTTTTTCAAGAATATTCCTTTTCAACTGTAAATTTGAAGTTTTTAATTTTATTTTGTTTTAATCCTTTTCCAGGAACTATGGGAACAGCAGAAGGAGCAACAAGCGAGAGAGCAAGAGCGATTAGAGTCGTTGAAAAAGAAAGAGAAACATGAGCAGAGCGCTGTGGCCTCGTCTGAAGTCAAGCAAAAGTTGCAGGTGGGTACCGGGTTCGAATCCCAGTGAACCTTTTCAATTTTTTTCGGACAGATCATCATCTTCCAATTGCAGTAGAATTTTGTGAGTTTCGAGTTGTGTTCTATAAACTTATTTATCAGGATTCGATTGTGAAAGAATTTTCCAGAATGTTGAACAGAAATTCAAAGTGATGTACCAATTTTAAACCTATAGGCACTACTCACACCTGGGAACTTCCACATCGAAAAGCAACTCATCGCTCGGCGACTCAGCGACGCAGCATGTGTTTTCAAATGACGACGCTCAGACTAGGCGATATCGCCGCGCAACTGAGTTGCTCTTCGATGTGACATGCTGGTCGCCGAGCGATGTGTGGACAGATTTTATGTACAGAAAAGTGAGGTTAGGTAATATTCCAACCACATCAAACTGGAAAAGTAGGATTATTTGCTTTAAAAAGTAGTATTTCATCATTTTTTGGTCACTTCAACTTATAAAATATCGAAGATAAGTTATAAAATTCTCAAAATATTTACTTTTTGAGAATATTGTGATAGTAGTCGAACAGCAACTCTGGCAACTTGAGTAGCCGCTGTGAGTATGACAAGCAACTGCTGCATCGTTGAGTTGCCGAGCGATGAGTTGCTTTTCGATGTCAAGTTTCCAGGTGTGAGTAGTGGGTTAAGTCACTACAACCTAGAGTTACAACTCTAGATGGTAGTGGTTAAGTTCACCATATTTTGGGAGAACTTGGGATAATTCGGCGAGGCGGAACACCCGAGATGGTCTCTCCGCCAAAAAAAAAGCCATAAGCAAAATATAATAATAGAATCATGAGATTTTGAACATACATGTTTGAAGGTATTGTCTATCAAATAAGATAACAAGTTTGTCAAAACATTAACTATAAAAAGAATAATTTCATAGACGACCCTGTAACATTTAATAATTTATCAAATAAATTTTTTTTCAAGATGAACCGTCGTATTCTGTAGACATGATGTGTTACAGAAAATTGCATGTTTTAGCTTAAAATTACATTGATCTTATTGGACATCAATCCAATATGGCCGACCACTACCGCTCACTCTTAAGGTTACCTTATTGAAAGTTTGCTTATTTGAATATTTTTTTCTCTTTTAGGGTTTCATTTTGAATAAGAAACAAAGAGAAGCCGCTGCAGCTGCTAATGGGACTGTACCAGGACAAGGGTTCAGATCCTGGTAAGTACAAATCAAAATTCAAATTATTATCAAATATATGTTTGAGATGTCAATGTGCTAACCACACGTTACATCTTTTCTGGTTAATGATCATTCACCTCTGCTGATTCAGTCAAGTGGATGTGAAACTGGCAACCAGCTGGTAGGCCTAAGCCCACATAGGGCTGTTGAGCCATTGACAAACAAAAATAAGTTTGAGAATCTCAAACATTCTACAACACATTATTTTTAGACCTTAAACGAACCTAAGTACCAAATTTCAACATTTTCTGCCAATTAGTTCTCGAAAAAGCTGAGAAAACGCACAAAATCGCTAGAAAAACGCGAATATTGGGCGTATCTTTGGGATGTTTTCAAAATCCGTTCTTAGTGCGCGTCTTAGGCTAGGCGTACACCGGTTAGTCAAGACAAGACAAGACGAGATTAGTCACGTTTAGTCACAGTAATTCACATAGCACACATCCACAGTAATTCATATGTAAGCACACTCCGATGTAATGACTAATCGGTGTGTGTTGCTTCATAAGCAACTATGTGAAGTACTGTGACTAAACGTGACTAATCTCGTCTTGTCTTGTCTTGACTAACCGGTGTACGCCTAGCCTTAGTCTTCTCTCTACTGGATTGTACTAGATTGAACTGTACTTTGAAATCGTGTGAGATTTGACATATAGCACGATCCTTCTAACTTTTTTTCAGAAATCGGTTTAATTAAAAAACCTGCTTAATTTAAAGCTGTTTCGGTAATAATTAAACAGTGTTTTCGACACAATAATCAAAAGGCTTAAAAGTCTTAAAGACCTTTAAAGTTTTTAAAAGACCTTTCAAAGAATAACTTTTTAAAAGACCTTTTCAATAATCTGCGAGATTCAGCATTTGTAGGTTAAGTATTGTGATATTGCTCTTTGAAACAGCTGATTTCTGACAAGTTGAATTGGATCCTGCTATATAGAGTAGACAATCATATGATCCATATGTTGCTAGTTGCCTATTGCTTATTGCTCCGGTGTACGACCAGGGTAAGTATTGTGATATTGCTCGTCGAAACATATGTTTTCTGACAAGTTAAAAGGATCCTGCTATAATATGTTAGTTATTTATTATTTACACTATTTTTGGGACACCCTGTTCCATATTCAAGCAGGACAAAATTGATTAAATATTAATTCGATTGATTTTTTTCATTTTCAGGTCAGTTTTACACAATGCAAGCTCTGATTCGCAGTCCAAGCAGGTTGTAACTGTGACAGGGAGTGGCAGTGTAGTGCCGACTTACCATCTTAATCCTTTGCTCAAAAATTTCGACGATGATTTTCCGCTTAGAAAAACAGGTGAAAATTCCGTTTTCCAAGTTTTCCTCTTTATTTTTTGCAATAAGTATTGGTTTGTTGTAGTTTGAACCTTATAACGATATTGATTCCGCTTAGAATAACAGGTGAAAATTCCGTTTTCCACTTTATTTTCATCATGTTCTTTAAATAATTTTTGATTTGTTGTAGTTTGATCGTTATAACAATATTGATTCCGCTTAGAATAACAGGTGAAAATTCAGTTGTCCAAATTTCCCTCTTTATTTTCACCATGTTTTTACAATGAGTTTGATTTGATGTAGTTGAAACCTTATAACAATATTGATTCCCCTCACAAAGACAGGTGAAAATTTAGTTTTCCTCTTTATTTTCATAATGTTTTTGCAATAATTTTTTATTTGTCTTAGTTTGAACGTTATAGCAATATTGATTCCGTTTACAATAACAGGTGAAAATTCAGTTTTTCAAGTTTTCCTCTTTGTTTTCATCATGTTTTTGCAATAAGTATTGGTTTGTCGTAGTTTGAACGTTATAACAATATTGATTCCGCTTAGAATAACAGGTGAAAATTTCGTTTTCCAAGTTTTCCTCTTTATTTTCATCATGTTTTTGCAATAATTTTTTATTTGTTGTAGTTTGAACGTTATAACAATATTGATTCCGCTTAGAATAACAGGTGAAAATTCAGTTTTCCAAATTTTCCACTTCATTTTCATCATGTTCTTTAAATAATTTTTGATTTGTCGTAGTTTGAACGTTATAACAATATTGATTCCGCTTAGAATAACAGGTGAAAATTCCGTTTTCCAAATTTTTCAATTTATTTTCATCATGTTCTTGCAAAAGTTTTCTAGTTTTTTGGTTTTTGGTAGTTGAAACCTTATAACAATATTGTTTTTAGTTTGAGTTCTATCATTTTTGAATAATTGTAGTAACTTACTGTATTCAGTTTGTAAAAATAATCGTAATGATTCACGGTTGATATTTATTCTTTTCAATTATTCATTCTATTTATATTTATTCTGGGTCAAAGTTCAACTTAACTTGAGCCTATTCTATGTAGTGAAACAAATTGAAATCTCTTTTGAAATTAATGTTTTTGTCGTTACTAATTGATAACACTGTTTAATGTAATGCATGAGTTTCAAGTGTTATCATTATAACAGAATTAACCTGTTTCATTTGAATCTTGTTCGAATTTCTCTATGAAAAATGTCAGTTTAGCAGTTAAATTTAAGAAATTTTCTGAAGAACTATTTGCAATGAAAAATATTCTCACCTACAGTTAATCCATCAAAAATTTATATTTCTACTGAATTGAATGAATGGTCTTCCCCGCTAGTGATGAAATACTAATTAAAATACTAAATAGTTATATCAGAGTTGTGCCAGATAAATCAAGAATAAGTCGTTTATTTTTATATGGCATCTGGACTGAAAATGAATTTATTGTCTTCACAGCTCATTGCAGGTTTTTACCATGTTCACAGTGTACAAGATTAGGCTAGGCGTACACCGGTTAGTCAAGACAAGACGAGATTAGTCACGTTTAGTCACAGTAATTCACATAGTTGCTTATGAAGCAACACACACCGATGCAATGACTAATCGGTGTGTGTTGCTTCATAAGCAACTAAGTGAAGTACTGTGACTAAACTCGTCTTGTCTTGTATAGCAGTCGTGGCGAGCTTAGCAGCGGTGTAGCGTCGCTGCCACCACCAGGTTTAGAGGGTCTGGGCCCTGTTAGTTATTGATTTGATAAACACATAAATAAAATGACACTTTGACTTTGAAAACTTCATCTAATTCATCATTACTACAAAACCACTATATTACTCTCTTTCCACTTCCGTCCGCACTGCCCGCTCCATGCGTTCTGCTGGTAGTCATCACCCCACCCGTTCAAGAGTCCAACTCCTGTGGTCAGAGTGATGACTCCGCTTTTCCTACATAATTTGACTATTCTGAGCGGGGAGGTTTGAATTGTTACACTTGTCTGGACTAACCGGTTTACGCTTAGCCTTATACAGGCTGTTTCTAAAATAGACCGACAAACTTCGTGAGCGGTTTCCTGACATTGATATTAAGAAAAAATTCTAATAAACATGGGTCCTGAAATGCTTTGTTTCTCCCCCAGTCGCCATTTCGTTTTTTCACTTTTTATTTTTTTTCTCCAGAATCGTTCGACTAATTTTGTTGAAGTTTGGCATGTTCAAGGCCAAGATGAAGGTCTGCTGTAAAAAAAATGAACCAACCTTATCTGACGAATTATTTCAAAATGGCGGGCATTTGAAATTTGGATTTTAAATAACTCGAAAACTTGTTGTTGCCCGCCATTTTGAAATATTTCGTCAGATAAGGTTGCTTCATTTTTTTACAGCAGACCTTCATCTTGGCCTTGACCATGCCAAATTTCAACAAAATTAGTCAAACCAATCTGTAGAGAAAAAAATTGAAATTGGAAAAACAAAATGGCGACTAAGGGGAAAACAAAGCATTTTAGGATCCATGTTTACTGGAACGTTTTTCTCAATTTCAATGTCAGTAAACCTCTTACTTAGTTTGTCGGTCCATACACCCTGTATACCATACAATATTGATATGGCTGTATCATAATGGATGGATTCTTATACTTTTTGATAATTATAAAAAGCTGTAGAGGCAATTCTCTGTCAGTCCAATGCCTGGTTTTTCAGTCGCTCAATAGACAGTTTATGGTTCCAATTGCACTATTGAATCAATAATCATATGTTTTCAAATGCAAAAAAAAGTTATTGATTCAATAAGTTTATTGAACGACTGAAAAACCGGGCACAAGTGTCTTAGTCAAGAAATGGCACGAAAATGTTATTTTCTTGTTTGATCATAATAAATTTTTGATGTAGTATAATAATATTTGTAATGTTTTTGTAACTAACAAAACTAATGGCATGGTTTGTGTTTTTTGCTTTTTTTCATTTTCCTCAATCTGGATCGCTGTTGCATCTGTCTCTGTGTGTGCCCTAACAAAATCTACAAAATTTATCGACAACTCTACGACAAAATTGTACATTTTCGCGCTTAAATCGACAAATTGGGGCTACGACACACGTGGGCAAAACAACAAACTGTTACATCATGGGATATTGTCAAACTGGGGCAACATTTTGGCAAATTTTAACATCAAACTTTGAAAATATCAATTGTGGACATCTTCAAACTGGGACTACATCATCTTCGGACGTTGTCAAACTGGGATAACGTCAAATTGTTACATCGTCATTTGACGTCAAACCGGGACTAAATCTTGTAAAAATGGATGTTGTCAAACTGGGACTGTCAATCTGCGATATTGTCAAACCGGGACTACTCCACGAC
The DNA here is from genome assembly GCA_017141395.1 of Laodelphax striatellus. Taxonomy (NCBI): domain Eukaryota; kingdom Metazoa; phylum Arthropoda; class Insecta; order Hemiptera; family Delphacidae; genus Laodelphax; species Laodelphax striatellus. The sequence continues at coordinate 4,334,277 of CM029543.1, read as the reverse complement.
AAACTGGGACTACATCATGTAAAACTGGGACAAATCTAACATCTTTGCAAATGTGGACACTGACAAACTGTGACAACAACAGCTTCTGAGCCCAATCTGTTGAAAGTCCGCTTGAAGCAACGTGTGATTGAGCGGCGATCCAGTCCGATTGCGAGACGACGGGACCGCCATCCGAAACGGAAGAGCCAGCTAGCTAGTATGTCGTTTTTCATTCAATCTAATACTAGTTTGTAAGAATTTCTTCTTCTCTTTCTCCTTCTCTTCTTCTTCCTCCTCCTCTGCCACCTCCTCCTTCCTCATCGTCCTCCTCCTACTCCTCTCTTTTCCTTCTCCTCATCTTTTCTTTTCTTCTTCCTCTTCCTCTTCTTTCTTCCTCTTCTCCTCCTCCTCATCCTTCTCCTACTCTTCCTCCTTCTCCTCCTCCTATTCCTCCGCCTCCTCCTCCTTCTTCTCCTCTTCCTCTTCTTCTTCTTCATCTTTTTTCTCATCTTTCTTCTTCTTCCTCTCTTTCCCATCTTTCTTCTTCTTCCTATCTTTTTTCCTCCTCTTCTTTTTCTTCCTCTTTTTCTTCCTCTCCTTCTTCATCTTCTTCCTCTTCTTCTTTTTTTTTCATCTTTTTCCTCCTCTTCCTCTTCTTCTTCTTCTTCTTCTTCTTCCTTAACTTCCTCTTCTACTTCTTCTTCTTCTCCTCATCATATTCCTCCTCCTCCTCCTCCGCCTCCTCCTCCTTCTTTTTCTCCTTCTCTTTTCTTCTTCTTCTCCTCCCTCTTCTTCTTTTCTTCCTCTCCTTCTTCTTCCTCTTTTTGCTCCTTCTTCTTCTTCTTCTTCCTCCTCTTCTATCTCTTCCTCTCCTTCTTCCCTCTCTTTCTTCCTCCTCTTCTTCCTCTTCTACTTCTCCTTATTCTCCTCCTCCTCCTCCTCCTCATCCTTCTTCTCCTTTTCTTCTTCTTCTTATTCTTCTTCCTCTTCTTCTTACTGTTCTTCTTCCACCACCTCTTCTTCTTCTTCTCTCTCTCTTCTTCTTTTCTTTCTCTCCTTCTTCTTCCTCCTCTCTTTTCTCTTCTCCTTCTTCTTCTTCCTCTTCTTCTTCTTCTTCCTCCTCTTCTATCTCTTTCTCCTCCTCCTCCACCTCTTCCTTTTCTTCTCCGTCTTCTTCTTCTTCTGCTAGCCAGTATGTCGTTTTTACATTCAATCTAATACAGTATTAGTAAGAATTTTTGCTCCAAATGCATGAATTTATGGGTTGAAATGACTTGAAACAGTTTGAAATTGATTAACAAGTCATTATTTGACTGTGAAGTGTTGACTTTTATCTTTATGCAGTGCTAATGAAATATTTTTAAAAATAAGTTTTTAGATTTTGATATTTGAAGTGGAACTTAGTTAACACTAAGGCCCGTTTGCACAGTATGGATTGCTAAACTCGATCAACTTAATCGAGTTCAAGTTAAACTTGAAGTTTAAACTCGAATCGGTTTTCACAGTGCATTTTCCAATCTAGTTTAAGTTAAACTAGTTTAGCGTTATGTTGGTAATAGAATGACATCGTTGACAATATCAAGAAGGCTAGCCTCCCGAATTTGTTTACTTTTTATTTTTGATTTTCTTACATTGAAGTTACATAACCTATTCATTTGTAATTCCTAGTACCGTGTATTTCACATGCACTCCACTATGGTCTCCAACGTTAACTAAAAAGCTTCCAGAAAGAGCACTGTTCCAAGTTGTCTTATACTTTATTGAGTCTTTTATTCCATTCAATACTAAATTTGCAGTTGATTTACGCAAACGAGAACGTTTAAAAAATTCTTCATCTCAGAAATTGAAATGATTAGTACGTTGCCTAATATTCTTGCTTTTGGAACAACTCTAACAATTTCTTGTGATCGTCTTCTTCAATTTCATTGAAGACTTCTATTAATTCTTCAAATCAAATCAAATAATAATATATCAAATATCAAATAATTCTTTATTTTGGAAAAACAATATTACAAGTACATGAAATATACATAATAGGCATACAAGTATTTTATAAAATATTATGAATATATACAGAGTAATATAGCGAAATAATGTACTGTCTTTTATAAAATAACTAATATTATACAAAATAAGATACTGCTAGCTAAATTCAATTAGAATTTGTTTGCAAGCAGGAGTTTCTTCCATAATTTCCACTAACTTTCAACTTTCAACTCACCCACAATAACCTATCAATATTATTATTTATCGTCTTCAGCTTCAGCAGAAACAAACATGAAAAGGCCCGTTTGCACAGTATGGATTGCTAAACTCGATCAACTTAATCGAGTTCAAGTTAAACTTGAAGTTTAAACTCGAATCGGTTTTCACAGTGCATTTTCCAATCTAGTTTAAGTTAAACTAGTTTAGCGTTATGTTGGTAATAGAATGACATCGTTGACAATATCAAGAAGGCTGGCCTCCCGAATTTGTTTACATTTATTTTTGATTTTCTTACATTGAAGTTACATAACCTATTCATTTGTGATTCCCAGTACCGTGTATTTCACATGCACTCCACTATGGTCTCCAACGATAATTAAAAAGCTTCCAGAAAGAGCACTTTTCCAAGTTGTATTATTCTTTATTGAGTCTTTTATTCCATTCAATACTAAATTTGCAGTTGATTTACTTAAACGAGAACGTTTAAAAATTCTTCATCTCAGAAATTGAAATGATTAGTACGTTGCCTAATATTCTTGCTTTTGGAACAACTCTAACAATTTCTTGTGATCGTCTTCTTCAATTTCATTGAAGACTTCTATTAATTCTTCAAATCAAATCAAATAATAATATATCAAATATCAAATAATTCTTTATTTTGGAAAAACAATATTACAAGTACATGAAATATACATTATAGGCATACAAGTATTTTATAAAATATTATGAATATATACAGAGTAATATAGCGAAATAATGTACTGTCTTTTATAAAATAACTAATATTATACAAAATAAGATACTGCTAGCTAAATTCAATTAGAATTTGTTTGCAAGCAGGAGTTTCTTCCATAATTTCCACTAACTTTCAACTTTCAACTCACCCACAATAACCTATCAATATTATTATTTATCGTCTTCAGCTTCAGCAGAAACAAACATGAAAAAAGATTGTCATACATCATATGTTTTCAACACAACCTTTACAGATTACTTTTTAAACCATATTTTTTGGTTTAAACCAACTGTTCCGGTGGTTTAAACTTTTCTAGAGTTTAAACTTTTTTTGAGTTTAAACTGATACTGAGCAAACGGATTTTTAGTTTAAACCAAAAAAAATCAGATTTGGTTTAAAATATTGGTTTAAACTTATACTGTGCAAACGGGCCTAAGTAACTTATGCCTGGTTTCTCAGTCGTTCAATAAATTGTTTATGGATCTAATAGCAGTATTGAATCAATAACCATGTGTTTCCAAATGCAAATAAATTATTGATTCAATAGTTTATTGAACAACCGAGAAACCGGGCATTAATTAGTAACTTAGTTCCACATCTCAAATGCAAAAAATTAATTGATTCAATAGTTTATTGAACAACTGAGAAACCGGGCATTAATTAGTAACTTAGTTCCAAATCTAACTGAACTGTAAATTCAGGATAAAGTAAGGTTAGTATTCTGAATAAGAGACCATTAGTCAAATGGTGGAATAGGCGATTTTATGTCAACATTTATTTGTATAACATGTAAATTTTTGTGTGAAATTCAAAAGGGTTTGCTGATTGTTTCTAATGCAATCACAGAAGAAAATTTGATTCAAAAATCAAAGAAATTGTTATTACAAAAATTGAAATGTTGTCTGGCAAATTTCTTCAAATAAAATTATTGAAACCGAAATAGAATGGTTGGTTAAAAAAAAAGAATTTGGTTGGAGAATCTTCCAATTTTTCCTTATTTATGACATGATTCATACTGAGAGTTCGAAATATTATTCTTTCCAAGAGATACTGAACTTTGAAGAGAAATAAATGTTGCCTGGTAAATCTTCTAATTTCTCCTTAACCCCGGTCGTACACCGGAGCAATAAGCAATAGGCAACTAGCAACATATGGATCATATGATTGTCTACTCTATACAAACCAATAGTTCAATGCACACTGAAACAGCTGCTTTAGGTGTGCATTGGACTATTTGTTTCTATAGAGTAGACGATCATATGATCCAAATGTTGCTTATTGCTTATTGCTCCGGTGTACGAGCTGCCTAAGGCATCACATACTGTAGTTCAAAACATTACTAATGCACTGTGTAACCTCGTGTTCTGAAGATGGACAAACAACAGTCCGAAACAGCCAACAACACTAATCTGTGAGTAGAATTCATTTTCAAAGTAAAGTAATCTTTCAAGTATAATAATTACTAATGTACTGACAAGACATACTGAGTATTGATTCCCTTTTGTACAAAAGTAATACTATTTTTAAGAATTGTTGTATAATTGTGAACTTTTGAGTAGATTGAACTTGAATAATTTGTAAATGTTTTTTTGCAGTTGAACCAAATAGTAATCCAGACAGTGGACCTAATTCGCCTCCGGTAACTGTGACGTCTCAGATGTCACCTCCTGCTGGGCATAATATGCCAATACAAGAGGTAAACCATCTTTAATATTTTATTGTATAACAAGCTGTCCCGGCGAACTTCGTATCGCACTCTTCCCCCAAATGTCCCCTCTTCTCCCCACAAATGTCCCCCCTTCATACCACCCCAAAATGGCATCCCACAAACCCCCTCCATTTCCCCAAATGTCACCCCACATATCCCTCTTCATATCAACCCCTCTTTCCCATCAAATGTCACCCCTCCTCCTCCAATTATTTTTTTATATTTATTTATTTATTTAATTCTTTCTTTTCAATTTTTTTAATTTAGCCTATATTTTTTAATTTTATTCCCGTTCAATTTTTATCAGTCCTATTCTAATTAAAAATTTTTTTTCATATTTATTAATTTATTTTAAATTTTTCATTTTAATTGATTTTATTTTTCTTTTTTTTTTATTTTATTTTATTTCCGTTCTTCAAATTTTATCAGTCCTATTCTAATTAAAAGATTTTTCATGTTTATTTCTTTCTTTTAATTTTTTTTTTTTAATTTATTTTATTTATTTTTAATTTTATTTCCGTTCTTCAATTTTATTATTAGAAACAATGAAACATGCATGATACGAACGATAACTCATTCTTAATTGATGATTGTAGCGTAAAAATAATTAAGTAGAAAACCTAGAGCAAAAAAACGGTCCACAGCAGGGTTTGAACCCGCAACCTCTAGGATATCAAGCAGAGACTCTTGCACTGAGCCACGGAGACTTAGAATATTCTAGCTAATTCATCTGATCTTGAATTGCGATCATCTTTCCGTTGTAGGTACACGTTCGTGCCGGCAAGTTTGAACGTAGGCAAAGTTTGAACTCTGTGAAATATTTGATAGGTTATGTCATTAATGTAATAACTATTTATTAATTATAAAAGATTTTTCTTATATTTTAATACATATTATATTAACCAGTGCTGTAAAATTCGAACGAATCCAAAATCATCTAAATCAGTTCAGCCGTTCCTGAGTTATAAGCGAGCGTACAGACACCAACTCTCTTTTTATTAATATAGATGTAACATACTCCTCCTCCTCCTCCCCTCCTCCTCCTTCTTCTCCTCCTACTTCTTCTCCTTCTTCTTCTTCTTCTACTCCTTTTTATTCTTCTCTTTATTCTCCCTCTTTTCTTCTTTTTTTTTCTCTTATTTTGCTGCTTCTGCTTCTTTTTCTTCTCCATTTTCTTCTTCTTCTTCTTCTTCTTCTTCTTCTTCTTCCTCTTCTTCTTCTTTTCCTCATCTTCTTTTCTTCTTCCTCATCTTCTTCTTCTACTTCTCCTTATTCTTCTTCTTCTTTTTTTTCCTTTTCTTATTCTCTTCCTACTTCTTCTTTCTTCTTCTTCCTCTCCCTCTTCCTCTGCCATTATTTTTCCTACCCTTTACTATTTTGCTATATTCTGCCGTCATAAATAAATCATTTTCAGATTGCTTTCAGTTCTCTCACATTCAGGGGTTTCAATTTCCCTAATTCTGATTAGGGAAATTATAGACCCTAAATATTTTATACAGAATTGGTGAAAATTATGGAAACGGCTTAATATTTCTTATACGAAGGTAATTTGACGGTAGGTGACGTTGGGGATCGTTTTAAAGTTGAAAATACTACTTTACTGTGACTTATCCGCCATCTTGGATCCGCCGTATTGAATCTAACTTTGTTTTTTTAAATGGTAAGGTGGTCATGTTTTACATGAACTGTCAAACCGTTGATATGTCAAACCGTTTTTGAGATATTAACTGATTTAAGAGTAAATATGTCTGATTAATAATTGAAATATTTCAAAAACGGTTTGACATATCGATGTGCGGCTTTCGCCATTCATTTTTTTCTTGAAATTCTATATCGAAATCATGTATAACATGACCCCCTTACCATTTAAAAAAATTAATTCAGATTCAAGATGGCGGACCAGATTCTTGAAGTAACAGTTATATAGTATTTTCAATTTTAGTACTACCCCCAATGTCACCTACCGTCAAATTACCTTCGTATTAGAAATATTAAGCCGTTTCCATAATTTTCACCAACCCTGTATAAAGCAGAAGATAAATAATTATACTCATATCTAATTTCTTATAAATAGAATTCTTTGAATTTATTGTACTGTATTACTATTAATTGACTTCAAGAATTAAATTTATGTTTATGTTTATTTGATAAGTGAGAGAAAGGAAGGGGTTCAATGGGGGAAGAGAGGGAAAATAAGAATAGGAGGAAAAGTAGGCAATAAAGGTAGAGTCTTGAAGCAGAAAATTAGGAAAGGTAGGAAAGGAGAAGGAAAGAGAATGGAAATGAAGACAGGGTTAAAAAGGAAAGAGGAAAATGAGAGGAAGGCCAGAATAATTACTAATTTGTGTTTGTTTGATTAATTCATATTTGTTTATGATGGTTGTTTAGGAAGGCAAATCGCCGTACAACCCCGCTACAGCCGGCAGCATGACCGACCTCTCGGCGCTCTACTCATCTTCTTTTTCTTCTTATTCCTCATCTTTTTCTTCTTCATCTTCTTCTTCTCCTTCTACTTCTTCTTTTCTTCTTCCTCTTCCTTCTTCTTCTCCTTCTTCTACTTCTTCTTTTTTCTCCTCTTCCACTTCTCCTTCTTCTTCCTCTCCTTCTTCTTCTACTTCTTCTTCTACTTCTCTTCTTCTTCTTTTCCTTCTTCTTCATCTTCTTCCTCCTTCTTCTTCTTTTTCTCATACTTCTTCTTCATCATCATCTTCTTCTTCTTCTTCTTCTTCTTCTTCTTTTCACTTCCTCCTCCTTCTCCTATTTCTTCTTCTTCTCCCTCGTCTTCTTCATCTTCTTCTTCTTCTTCTCCTCCTCCTATTTCTTCTTCTTCTTCTTCTTCTCCCTCGTCTTCTTCATCTTCTTCTGCTTCTTCTTCTTCTTCTTCTTCTTCTTCTTCTTTCTCTTCTTCTTCTTTTCTTATTCCTCATCTTCTTCTTCTTCTTCTTCTTCTTCTTCTTCTTCTTCTCCTTCTTCATCTTCTTCTTCTTCTCCTACTTCTACTTTTCTCCTACTTTTCTTCTTCTTCTTCTCCTTCTTCCTCTTCCACTTCTTCTTCTTTCTCTTCTCCTTCTCCTACTTCTTCTTCTTCCTACTTCTTCATCCTCTTTCTCTCCTTCTTCTCTTCCTACGTCTTTTTCTTCTTCTTTTCTTTTCTTTTATAAGTATAATATCTATATTAATAAAAGAGAGTTGGTGTCTGTACGCTCGCTTATAACTGAAGAACAGCTGAACCGATTTAAAGATGATTTTGGATTCGTTTGAATTTTTAAAGCACTGGTTAACATAATATCTATTAAAATATAAGAAAATCCCTTTATAATTATTAAATAGTTATTACATTAATGACATAACCTATCAAACATGACATCCATTTTGATCTACCATAGCGCTACCTAACAGCAATATTTGGTACTCAATTATGTTGGAACCGTCGGCCTAGAATGTGAAATGTATCTCATCTATCTATATCCAAGAGACGACCGCGGTGGGTTCTATTGGTCAGCAACTCTGCTCTTCCACGCAGAATTCTCGGGTTCGAATCCGAGACAGGTGAAATTTTTGACAACTTCCAGCATTGATTAATGTATTTATCCATCTGCTTTAAAATTAGTATTATTGCAGATTTCTTTTTAATTTCCATCAATAAAGCGAGTGGATATAAATATTTTACTTGACATTTTTTCGTGGGGGGTTGATATGAAGGGGACATTTCCGGAAGAGGGTAATGACATGAGGGGTATTTGTGGGGAAGGAAGGGGGCATTTGAGGGATGACATTTTTGGGGGTGGCATGAAGGGGGACATTTGTGGGGAGAAGAGGGGGGACTTTTGGGGGGGGGGGGAAAGGGCGATGCGAAGTTCGCCGGGACAGCTTGTTTTATATAAAGTAGAAAATAAATAAGTATACTCTTATCTAATTACTTCAAAATAAAATTCATTGGAATTTGTTCTAAATTTATTGTACTGTATTACTATCAATTAACTTTGTTTAATTAATTTTTGTTTTGTTGTTTATGATGTTTTTCTATGATGTTTGAGAATGAATTTTAAACCATCAACAATATTGTTGAAAATATGGCACTACCGGCAAAAGATAATCTTGTATTCCAGTATCATTTTTTGTTTTGTTGTTTGTGTGTTCAGGAAGGCAAATCGCCGTACAACGCAGCGACCGCCGGCAGCATGACCGACCTGTCGTCGCTCTACTCGTCGCCGTCAATGCCCAACATCTCCCTGGGCCGTCCGCCCGCCGTCACCGCCACGCAAGACGGCCAACAACGCCTGATGACGTCATCGTCACAGGAAGGCCAACGGTTGGCGCCCGTTTCCGAGGCTGAGGTATTCATTCGTTGTAGTTGTTCGCTTAGGCCTGGTGCGTAAAGTAGCACTGCTGCACCGAAAGAAACGATTACGCACGAGCCGCAGGCGACTGCGGAATAGTTTCTTGAGTGCAACAAGATACTGTGCGCGTGTAATATCAGTAAATTTTTCCTACAGTTACCTTTAAATGTGATCAAACTTCAAAATCCTAACCTAGCAAGAAGAGTCTAGCAACAAGATAACGAAAATTCTGATAAAAGTACTTCAATACAATCAATACATTCATTAAAACACATTGAAACCACTAAATAATAGATAGCAATAAAGTATTGATGATACCTTAATGATTTAATTTAATTCTATCTCAAAATCCTGTTTTGTTCCTATCTCGCAATGGTTAAAATCCCCCAGGCTGTTCACTCACTCTCTCTCACCTAGAGCGCGCTGATCAGGTCTATTAGCTACTCCTCAATAGGTTATGATTGTTAGGTTATGATAGCGGAAACAATTAGAACATCAGCAAAAACGAAAGAAAAACAAAATGAATAATTGAAAATCAAGATGGGAAGAAACAGAGAAAAATTCAGAGAATATACAAAAATTAAGAAAAGATAATACATCATAGAAATAATTGAAATAACAATACTGAAAATTGAAAGTGCAACTGAAATGCAGCGACGAAACTCAAAGAGGCATTGGCTACACAGAACACATCCGCAGCCGTGTTCGGCGTTGCCAACATGATTTCAAGAGCTTGATAACCTTATCAGCAGCAAACATTTTGAGAAATTGAGATATTAGGTTGCAAATCTGGAGTGCGATAATTTTCTTTACGCACTAGAGCGTTAAGAAAGCACTTTAGGTACTGAAATCAGTGCAGGAACAGCCACATTATGAGGTAACTGTAGGAAATAGCTATTCATGTATTAAGAGCGTAAAGTGCGACTTCATTACTCGAGCAAATTGCTAGGCGTACACCGGTTAGTCAAGACAAGACATGACGGGATTAGTCACGTTTAGTGCGGCCGCTACGCAGATTGCTTATGTGACAACACACCAATATTAGTCATTGCATCGGTGTAACAGCTTCACGAAGCAACTATGTGAAGTACTGGCTGATGCGCGACTAATCGTCTTATCTTGTCGCGTAACAATAACACTAATAAATGATGTGTCAATAAACTATTGAATCATTTTTTTAAATTTGAAAACATGGTTCCATAAACTATTTATTGAACGACTGAGAAACAGGGCATATAATTGTTAAAGATCTTTTATTAAACATTTGATAGTCAGGCCTAAAGAAATAGTCAAATATACAAAATATTCTATTAGCTGTTCTCCTGTTCAAACCATGAAGACTTCTATCACATGATTGAGATAGATAGATTCCGTATGATTTCCTCATCATCATATCCCCCATACTGACTGCTATATAGTGAGTATGAGAAGCTATCATTTTTACTCCTCAAAAAGAATGGTGTCGGTTTATTTTATTGGCCAGCGATCTTGACCTGTATAAAGGTTCCAAGAATATGTTTGTTTGAAATTGATTGATAAAGGCATTGAGATAACTGTCGTCGAACATACATACAAACATACAACAGGTCAAAGGAAGAACTCGCTACGCTCGTGCAATAAGAAGTTGATTTGATTTTGAAGTGCGATGGCTGCTTCTTGATATTAATTGAAAATCTCTTGTTATTTTTCAAAAGATTTCTCTTCATTTATTTTGAAAAAGAGTTCAAAGGAACGTGAAAGCGCTTTAGTCCAGTGAGTAACATTTATGTTATTTACATTAAAATTTGACTGCATGTCGTCAATTTTAGTGTTGAAACAATAGCATTATTTTTCCTTGAAAGTTTATTAAGGTTTTATTTACATCAGCAACTTTTACCTGGACACAGGATGTTCCTTGCAGGTAAATAGATTTTGTAATACTGGGTGATTCAAAAAGAATACCACAACTTTAAAACTTTGTATTCGATGAAAGAAATATAATAGAACCTTCTGTTATATATCACAAGCTGTCCCGGCGAACTTCGTATCGCACTCTTCACCCCCCCCCCCAAATGTCACACATACACTAAATGCTCCCCCCTTCCTTTTCCCAAAAAATGTCATCCCTAGGTAATTTTTTCATATTTATTTATTTTTAATTTTTTCATTTTAATTTGTTTTATTTTTTTATTTATTTTTATTTTATTTTGTTCTTCAATTTTCTATCAGTCCTATTTTAATTAAAATAATTTTTTCATATTTATTTCTTTCTTTTAATTTTTCTTTCCATTTTAATTCAATTTATTTTATTTTTTAATTTTTATTTCGTTCTTCAATTTTATTATTAGAAACAATAAAACATGTATGAATACGAACAAGTAAACTCATTTCTTTAATTGATGATTCTAAGCCGTAAAAAATAATTAGAGTAGAAAACCTAGTACAAAAGAAATGGTTCGGAGCAGCGGGAATTTGAACCGGGACCTCATGCCATTTACACCACGAATGCTCTAGCACTACGCTCCACCAAGCTTAGGGTCTGCGAGCAGATTTTCCCATCTCAAATACGATCATCTTTCCGTAGCCACGCTTGGCCGGCAAGTTTGAACTGAAGTCATGAAATGTTTGATAGAGTTAGGTCATTGATTTAATAATTATTTATTAATTATAAAGGGTTTTCTTATATTTTAATACATATTATGTTAACTTCAAAATGCTGTAAAGATTCAAACAAATCCAAAATCATCTAAATCCAGTTTCCAGCCGTTTCTACTCCCGAGTTATAAGCGAGCGTACAGACACCAACTCTCTTTTATTAATATAGATTACAAAGCGTATTTAAAGAAGTTTTTTTCACTCACAAACAAGTTCAGAGATGTTCAATATGACCCCCTCCAGACACTCGAGCAATATCTATACAAAACCTCCCTCAAACTCTTCCACTCTCCCATAGCATATCAAGGCGTAACAGTTTGATAGGCTACTATTGTTCTTGTTTCAAATCATCAATATCCATCCACCATTTTATGATGATTTGAAGAAGAAATAAGAAAACAACCATCATTAACTGGTACGCTGTCTGATATCGCTGCGAATAATGATGAACAAGTTTGAGGCACGATGATTGGATGTGCTCGAGAATCTGGAAATCATGATGGACATCTCTGAACTTGTTTATTAATGATGCTTTTAAACTCTCTTTGATGGAAATGCATAACAGAAAATTCTATTTTATTACTTTCATTAAATACAAAGACTTAGAGTTGTGGTATTCTTTTCGAATCATTCTGTATTTTAAACTTTTATTCTGTAATAATGTTATGAAGATCTTAATAGAGTTTTTGATTTGGTTTCGAGGTGCGAGCGGCATTCACAGCGAGGTTCGGAACTCCTCTCACGGGACAGATGCTGAGTGGGACGTTGCCCTACTATCCCACCCTGCCTGTTATCGAGGCCGGCGAATACAGCAGCCCCGCTTCGCCCGCTCAGTCGCACAAGCAGCAGACGCCGCGACACTTGCCCACTATCTACCATGGCACGCCGATCACTGATACTCAGGTTGGTGGAGTTTTTTATCTCTTTCTTTTCCTTCTTTTTCTTCTCATTTCTTCTTTACTTCTTCTTCTTCTTCTTCTTCTTCTTCTTCTTCTTCTTCTTCTTCTTCTTCTTCCTCTTCTCTTCCTCTTCCTCCTCCTCTTCCTCCTCTCCTCCTCCTCCTCCTCTCCTCCTCCTCCTCCTCCTCCTCCTCCTCCTCCTCCTCCTCCTCCCTCTTCCTCTCCCTCTTCCTTCCTCCTCCTCCTCCTCACTCCTCCTCCTCCTCCTCCTCCTTTTCTTCTTCTTCTTCTTCTTCTTCTTCTTCTTCTTCTTCTTTCTTCTTCTTCTTCCTTCTTCAATAACTGCTTCTTCTTCTTCTTCTTTCCTCTTTTTCTTCTTCAATATTCCTCTACCTCTTCTTCTTCTTCTTTCTCTTTTTCTTCTTCTACTTCTTTTCTTCTTCATCTTCTTCCTCTTTTCTTCTTTACTTCTTTTTTCTTTGCCTCTTCTACTTCTGGCTCTATTTATTCTTCTTCTTCTTCTTCTTCTTCTTCTTCTTCTTCTTTTTCTTCAGCTTATAACTTTCCCTTCTTTTATTTTTCTTCTTCTTTCTTTTTCTTCTACTTCTTCTTCTTTCTTCTTCATATCTTTCCCTTCTTTTGTTTTTCTTCTTCTTCTTTTTCTTTTCTTCTTTTCTTCTTCTTCTTCTTCATCACTTTCTCCTTCTCAGACCGGGTAATTTGATTTTGATTGAAGTAATCTATTTGTATCTAAACAGTAGAAAACTATGATATTGTTTGCTTGTATTACTATTATTATCAGCGTATGGCTTTCATCAGTGGGGGAACCTGTTAGTAGGTATAGTAGAATTTTTGTCTCGTGGATCAGCTGATTACAAATCAATCAATCAATCAATCATTCTATTTTTATTTTAATAATATATCTACTCTATTTCTATTTTATTTCTATTTCTATTTCTGCTCTATCTCTATTTTGGTTTTAAATGGGGAAACAGACGAATGTTCTTTGGCTATGTGCACAGACGCACCTACAAGCTTGTCTGTCTCCAAAAACTTATGAATGTGTCTTACTAGAATAGAAACATTACACTGTAGGTTTATCTGTGTCATGCAAAAGCGCCCCTCACGCTAATTTGCTGCCAATCCCTTTTAATATTATATTTCGATTATTTGTAGCTGACAGCAGCTCAGTCATACCAATGAAATCCTACCTTGTACAGTGATTACTGGTCACTGAAATACTTACAGAAAAACGTTTCTAAGCTCTATCTATGTTTCATTTCACAAACTAACACGCAAGGGATTTAATAATTCAGTACATTTTATGCCAACAGATAGTGCCACAGGAAACTATTTTAGGTTATTGTCAAATATGTCCCATTTAAAATGATTATTTTTGAAAAACAAATAGAGCCAGATAAACTTTGATTTTTCATCTGTCTTTTTTGACGCAAACCACATCAAAATCGGTCCACTCAAACTTCTCCACGAATTTTCCAAAGTCGGGCCCAAACTCTTTTCATATAATACGAGTTCACCACATTAGATGCAAAGCCTTTTCTCAGTACTGTATCATGTCGGAATACTGTAGCCATTGCATCAGACTTGTATCAGTGAGAGTTTCCTCTACAGATTTCATGTCTCGCAGTTGTGCCCAGTAGAGAGGAATGTGCCCTAGCTCTTCATTGAGTAATAATATTTGTCATCAGCCTAATTAATAAAATACTGATATACACATTGTCCGAAACACCATCTCTCCAAAATGATCTAATTGTTTCCATTCTAATCCATTAATCTAATTCTATTCTATTCTGTTCAATTATATTTATTATATTCTATTCTGTTCGATTACATTCTATTCTATTCTATTCTATTCTATTCTATTCTTTTCTATTCTATTCTATTCTATTCTATTCTGTTATTCTATTCTATTCTATTCTGTTCTATTCTATTCTATTCTAATTGTTTCCGGTTTATTTTGCAGGTAGCCCACGCCCGCCTTCACAAACAGGGCGGCGGCCACGCCTCGACCACCATTGTTCAGAACTCCGCCACTTCCTCAACACAAAAGCCCGGCGGCCATCGACCGCTGGGGCGTACCCAGTCGGCGCCCCTGCCCCTCGGGCACCCTGCCTTGCAGCTGGGTAGTGGTGGAGGGGGCGGCGCCCAGGGTGGCATAATCGGCTCGGCCGCCTCCGACCACTACAAGATGAGCAGTCACAGTCTGCTGAAACAGCAGATCAGGCAGACCGTGTTGACGAGGGTGGGCAGCCGGGCTGCGCTCTCCTTCCAGGAGGCCAGTGAGGGCATTGATGATGTGAGTACTATCGTTTGTTGTTGTTGTTCTTGTTGTTGTTGTTGTTGTTCTTCTTCTTCTCCTTTTTCCTCTTCTCCTTCTTTTTCTTCTCCTCCTTATTTTTCTTCTCCTCCATCCCTCCTCCTTCTTTTCTTCTTCCCTCCTTCTTCTTTTCTTTTCTCCTTCTCCTCCTTCTTTTTCTTCTCCTTCCCCTCCTGCTTCTTTTCTTCCTTCTTCTTCTTCTTCTTCCCTCCTTCTTCTTCTTCTTCTTCTTCTTCTCCTTCTTTTTCTGCTTCTTCTTCCCTCCTCCTTTTTCTTTTTCTCCCTCCTTCTTCCCTCCTTCTTCTTCTTCCTTCTTTTTTCTTCTCCTCCTTATTTTTCTTCTTCTTCTTCTTCCTCCTTCTTCTTCTTTTGTCTTCTTCCTCTTTCCTCTTCTTCTCCTTCTCCTTTTCTTCTTCTTCAACTTCTCCTCTTCTTCTCCTTCTTCTTCTCCTTCTTCTCCTCCTCTTCCTACTTCTTCTTCCTTCTTCTTCTCATCCTTCTCCTTCTTCTTCTTCTTCTTCTTCTTCTGCCTCTTCCTCTCCTTCTTCTTCTCATCCTCCTTCTTCTTCATCTTCTTTACTTCTTCTTTTCTTCTTCCTCTTGTACTTCTACTTCTCCTCCTTCTTCTTCTTCCTCATCTTCTTCTTCTTCCTAATCTTTTTCTTCTTCTTCTTCTTCTGCTTCTTCTTCTTCTTCTTCTTTTTCTTCTTCTTCTTCTTCTCCTTCTTCTTCTCCTTCTTTATCTTCTTCCTCTCCTTCTACTTCTTCTTCTTCTTCTTCTTCTTCTTCTTCCTTCTTCTTCTTCTTCTACTCCTTCTCCTCCTTCTTGTACTTCTTCTTCTTCTTCTTCTTCTTCTTTTCCCTCATCTTCTTCTTCATCATCTCCTTCCTCTTCTTTTCCCTCTTCTTCCTCTCCCTCTTTTTCCTCTTCCTCTGCCATTATTTTTCCTACCTTTTACTATTTTGCTATATTCTGGGGCGTACCCAGTCGGCGCCCCTGCCCCTCGGGCACCCTGCCTTGCAGCTGGGTAGTGGTGGAGGGGGCGGCGCCCAGGGTGGCATAATCGGCTCGGCCGCCTCCGACCACTACAAGATGAGCAGTCACAGTCTGCTGAAACAGCAGATCAGGCAGACCGTGTTGACAAGGGTGGGCAGCCGGGCTGCGCTCTCCTTTCAGGAGGCCAGTGAGGGCATTGATGATGTGAGTACTAGCGTTTGTTGTTGTTATTGTTTTGTTCTTCTTCTTCTTCTTCTTCTTCTTCTTCTTCTTCTTCTTCCCTCATCTCCTTCCCTTCTTCTTTTGCAGTTTTCTTTCTTCTTCTTCCCCTTCTTCTTCTTCTTCTTCTTCTTCTTCTTCTTCTTCTTCTTCTTCTTCTCCTTCTTTTCTTCTCCTCCTTATCCTCCTTTTCTTCTTCTTCTTCTTTTTCTTTTTCTTATCCTCATTATTTTTCTTCTTTTTCTTTTCTCCTTATTCTTCTCCTCCTTCTCCTCCTTCTTCTTCTTCCCTCCTTCTTCTTCTTCTTCTTCTCCTTCTTCCTCTTCTCCTCTTCTCCTTCTACTTTTCTTCTTCTTCAACTTGTCCTCTTCTTGTCCTCCTCTTCCACTTCTTCCTCTTCTCCTTCTCTTCTCCTTCTTCTTCTTCTTCTTCTGCCTCTTCCTCCTTCTTCTTCTCATCCTCTCCTTCTTCTTCATCTTCTTCTTCTTCTCTTCTTCTTCTACTTCTTCTTCTTCTTCCTCTTGTACTTCCCTTCTTCTCCTCCTTCTCCTTCTCCTCATCTTCTTCTTCTTCTTCTTCTTCTGCTTCTTCTCTCCTTCTTCTCCTTCTTTATCTTCCTCTTCTCCACCTTCTTCTTCTTTTCTTCTTCTTCTTCTTCTTCTTCTTCTTCTTCTTCTTCTTCTTCTTCTTCATCTTCTTCTCCTTCTTCTTCTTCTTCTTCTCCTTCTTCTTCTTCTTCTCTCCTCTTCTCCTTCTTCTTCTTCTTCTTCTTCTTCTTCTTCCTCTTCTTCTCCTACTTTTCCTCTTCTTCTTCCTCTCCTCTTCTTCTCTTCCTCTTCCTCTTCTTCTTCCTCTTCCTTTCCTTCTCTTCTTCCTCTTCTTCTTCTTCTTCTTCTTCTTCTGCCTCTTCCTCTCCTTCTTCTTCTCATCCTACTCCTTCTTCTTCATCTTCCTCTTCTTCTCTTCTTCTTCTTCTTCTCTCTTCTTCTTCCTCCTTCTTCCTTCTTCTTCTTCCTCTTGTACTCCTTCTTCTTTATCCTTCTTCTCTTCTTCTTCTTCTTCCATCATCTTCTACTCTTCTTTTCCCTCATCTTCATCTTCTTCATCATCTCCTTCCTCTTCTTCCTCTTCCTCTGCCATTATTTTTCCTACCTTTTACTATTTTGCTATATTCTTGGGCGTACTCAGTCGGCGCCCCTGCCCCTGGGGCACCCTGCCTTGCAGCTGGGTAGTGGTGGAGGGGGCGGCGCCCAGGGTGGCATAATCGGCTCGGCCGCCTCCGACCACTACAAGATGAGCAGTCACAGTCTGCTGAAACAGCAGATCAGGCAGACCGTGTTGACGAGGGTGGGCAGCCGGGCTGCGCTCTCCTTTCAGGAGGCCAGTGAGGGCATTGATGATGTGAGTACGATCGTTTGTTGTTCTCTTTTCTTGCTTATCATGTTCTTCTAATTCATCTAATTCTTCATCTACTTCTAATTCTTCTTCTTCTTCTTCTTCTTCTTCTTTGATTCCTTATTCTTTTTCTTCTCCTTCCTCTCCTTCTCCTACTTCTCTTCTTCTCCTTCTTCTTCTTTCTCTTCTTCTTCTTCTGCTTCTTCTCCTCCTTCTTTCTTTTCCTTCTTCCCTCCTCCTTCTTCTTCTTCTTCCCTCCTTCTTCTTCTTCTTTCCTTTTCTTCTCCTTCTTTTCTTCTTCATCATCCTTCTTCTTTTCTTTTCTCCTCCTCCTTATATAGCTTCTTCTCCTTCTTCTTCTTCTCCTTCTTCTTCTTCTTCTTCTGTTTATTCTTCTTTTCTTCTTCTTCCTCTTCTTCTTCTTATTCTGTGCTTCTTCTACTTCTTCTTCCTCTCCTTTATACTTCTTCTTCCTCGGCCTCTCCTTCTCTTCTTGTACTTCTTCTTCCTCTTTTCTTCTTCATCCTCTCCTTCTTCCACTTCTCCTTCTTCTTCTACTTTTCCTCTTCTTCTTCTTATTCTTCTTCTTCTTCTTTATAGCTTCTTCATCTCTACTTCTTCTTCACTCTTCTTTATCCTTCTCTTCTACTTTTCTTCTTCTTCCTCTTCTGTCCTTCTTCTTCTCATACCTTCTTTCCTTCTTTAATCTTCCTTCTTCTTCTTGCACTCCCCTTCCTCTTCATTCTTCTTTTCTTCTTCCTCTTGTACTTCTCCTTCTTCTTCTCCTTCTTCTTCTTTTCCCTCATTTTCTTCTTCTTCTTCATCATCTCCTTCCTCTTCTTTTCCCTCATCTTCATCTTCTTAATCATCTTCTCCCTCTTCTTCCTCTTCCTCTGCCATTATTTTTCCTACCTTTTACTATTTTGCTATATTCTGAGCATGCGCACCCGGCGCCTGGGGCACCCTGCCTTGCAGCTGGGTAGTGGTGGTGGAGGGGGCGGCGCCCAGGGTGGCATAATCGGCTCGGCCGCCTCCGACCACTACAAGATGAGCAGTCACAGTCTGCTGGAGCAGCAGATCCGAGGGGCCGGGAATACCGTGTTGACAAGGGGTGGGCAGCCGGGCTGCGCTCTCCTTTCAGGAGGCCAGTGAGTACGTTGATGATGTGAAATTACGATCGTTTGTTGTTCTCTTCTTTATATCATCTTCTACTACTTTTCTAAAACTACTTTCTTCTTCTTCTTCTTCAACTTCTTCTCTCTCTTCTTCTTCCCTCTTAACTATCTCTCTTCTTCTATTCAAACATATTTATATCTCCTCATCCTTTTCTCCTTCTCCTTCTATTCCTTCTTCTTCCTCCTCCACACTTCTCCTCCTCTTCTTCTTCCTCCTTCTTTCTTTTCGTCTTCTTTTTCTCCATCCTTTTCTTTCACATCTTCTATTCTCTCTTCTTTATAGCTAACTTCACCACCTTCTTCTCCCTTCTTTTCTTGTTCATATTACCTCATTATCCTCCTCTTCTTCTTTTCTCTCTTTGTCTTCTCTCCTTCTTCTTCTTCTTCTTGCTTCTTCTTCATTTCTTTATTCTTCTTAACACTCTTCTTTATTCTTCTTCCCCTTCTTCTTCTTCTTCTTCAACTTCTTCTTCTTCTTCTTCTTCTTCTTTCTTCTTGTCCTTTTCATGCTTTTTATTTCCGTCTCTCCATATTCCTCGTCTTGTTCTTCTTCCGCTAATTTTTGTTACCATTAAAAGTGTTTCCGTCATAATTTGATTGAGTTATTTTGTTGCAGAACTGTCAAGTGATCGACCTGACTGACAGAGGGGGAGAGAGAGAGCGCGCCAGGAGTGAGAGAGACAGCGGAGAGGAGAGTGAGATGTGCAGACAGCAGAAAGAGAGAGAGACGTTCTTGCAACAACAGAGAGACCTGATGATGAGGCATACACTGCAAGTTAGCGAAGGTAAGAAATTGTTGAAGGTTTCAAATAATTATAGCGAATGTCAGCACGCAACGGTGGTTTATGCAATTGTTGTGACATGAGAGCCTTTAAGGCAGGTGAGATGCCGAGGTTTTCAAATGCAAGCGGCACCGCTAAAGTATCTCAAAACTCGTTTTAAAGGCTCAGTGTCATAATGAAAGTCTTTTACCATAACAGCGCGCCATTATCTACGACCAGCAAAAAGCAACAACATCCAAATTATGAATCTAACCTAACGTTGATTCCGGCGACCATCTTCTGTTTCAATGTTTGACGAAGAAGCCATTGTTTAGATTTCAATTGTGAGCACAAAGGCTGGGCTTTGCGGTTAGTCGAGACAAAGACAACACGAGATAAGTCACGTTTCGTCACTGTGATTCGCCGTTGCCGCAAACAGCACACACCGATGCAATAACTAATCGATGTGTGTTGCTTCCTAAGCTTTTATATATCCAAGTACTGTGACTAATCTCGTCTTGTCTTGACTTGACTAACCGGTGTACGCCTAGCCTAAGTCTGTTCTCTTTGAAAACGGTTCTAGTTCAATAGATTCTAGTACAGCTGTTTTGATTTCAATTGTGAAAGATCAATAAATACATCAAGGGCCGGTTCATGAGCTCGGTTTGCCGTCTGTTCTTCAAAACAGGTGGCTAGCGTAAGCATCACGAGCGACGTTTGTCTCGACAGGTTGGTGGGTTAGCGCCGAGGCCCTTATTTTGCCGTGTCCGGGGCTGGCGTTTGTCGATGCTACGGTGGTCCCGTTTTAGTCTGGGACTGGCTGGATCGAGCTCATGGACTGACCTGAGCTAAAGGCTGAGCGTGCACCGGTTAGTCAGGGCAAAGGAAGACGAGATTAGTCACGTTTGGTCAAGGGTCTTCACGCAGTTGTTTGTGAGCAATACGCGGTGGTCATTGCGGCGTCAGTGTGGTAACGCTTCATAAGTATCTATGTAATTATTAATGACTAAACGTTAATCCTTGTGCTGTGACCTTCACTATGTACACTAACAATCTAAAGCAGTCGAACCTTGGCGATAGGTCGTCAAACTTTTTGTTCAAAACTTATCAGAGATTAACTTTAAATGGTCGCCAAAACGGCCCGGTTGCGTTTGTTAAACGAGCGTATATCAATCAGCTGTTTTCTGACTGGTAAAATGATTCACGCGCGGAACCATGATTGGCGCAAAGTGTCCAGAGCGGCTGATTGACCTATTCATTTACCGACCGTTAAATCAACTGTTTGCGTAATTCGCTCAATAATCTTGTTAATAGGCATCGTTGCATCTAGACCGGGCTCTACGAGAAAATATTATTTTCGATTATTGAAATTATCTCTTGCATGGTATAGCAGGATCCAATTCAACTTGTCAGAAATCAGCTGTTTCAAAGAGCAATATCACACTACTTAACACTACAAGTATGAATCTCGCAGATTATTGGCGTCTTTAAAAGTTATTCTTTGAAAGGTCTTCTTCAAAGGTCTTTTAAAGACTTTCGTTGGACTTTCAAGCCTTATGATTCGTGTCGAAATCACTCTTTGTTATTACTGGATCAAACTGAGTTATGACAAGTTAATTGTCCTGCTTTCCACCGCGAGATAATTTCGCCTTCGAAATGTTACCTCGTACTGGGCGGTCAAGGGTACAACGATAAAGTTTGTCAAACTTATTAGAGATTATTTTAAATTTGTCATAAAACGGCGGTTAACGTCGGTAAACAAACACTGTAATCAACTGTTTTTCCGGGAACTTAAAATAATCCTGCTATTTGCAGGGTCATTTAACTTGTCCGAAAACAGCTGGTGTGCGCTTGTTGCTAACGTTGAATCAGCTGTTTTACGTAATTTAAACAATAATCCTTAAAATTTGAACTGGTTGACAAACTTATCGTTGCGTCTAGATCGGGCTGGCGATAATAATTCGCTCGTATCACATAATATCGTAATTTTAATTTGTTACAGGTTCAGCCTTCAGTCCCCGCACTTCACAAGTGGGACGGCCTCTCTCCCGAGCCCTCTCTTCGCCTCTGGTCGCTTTGGTCAATGCCGCCTCCTCCTCGTCTGGGGGCGGTTCGGCGGCCGACTCGTCCAGCGGAGGCGGCAGTGTGAGCCCGGGGGCAAGGGGCGGCCAGACAACGACCGGGCTTGCGTTTGACAGTCTGATGCTGAAGCATGCCTGCCGTATTATCCGACAGTTCACGCCATCTGGAGCTGGACGGTTGCAGAGCGTCTGTTCGAACTTGGGTAAGTGAATTGAACCTCGTTGTATTTTCATTAGTTCTCATCTAGGGAGTTTTTTTTTTTTGAATAATTCTTCATCTTCTACTTCTTTCTATTCTCCTGCTTCTTCTTACTTCTTCTTCTTCTGCTTCTTCTCCTTCTTCTTCTTCTACGTCTACTGCTACGTCTTCTTCTTCTTCTCACTTCTTCTTCTCTTGTATTTCTTTCTTCATCATCATCTCTTCTTTCTTCATCATCTTCTTCTTCTGTCTTCATCTTCTTCTTCTTTCACTTCTACCGTTTTCCTCTTCTCCTTCCTACTACTTCGTCTTCTACGTCTCTTCTTCTTATTCTTCTTCTTGTTCATCTTCTGTCTTCTCCTTCTACTTCTTCTACTCTTGTTGTTGTTGTTTCTTCTTCTTCTTCTTCTTCTTCTTCTTCTTCTTCTCCTCCTTCTCTTCTTCTTCGTCTTTTCTTCTTCTTCTTCTTCTTCTTCTTCTTCATCCTATTGTTGTTCTTCTTCTTACTCTCCTCCTTCATCTTCTTCTTATCCTCCCCTTTTCCTCCTCTTTTATTTTCCTCCTCTCTCTCCTTTCTTCTTCTTTCTTCTACCTATCTTGTGTTCTTCTCTCCTCCTCCTCTTCTTCTCTTTCCTTAGCAATTCTTCCTGCTCCTCCTTCATCTTTCTTCTTCTTCTTTGTTACTTTTAATATCTCTTCTTCTCCTCTCTCACTTTCTTCCTCTTCAACTCCCCTCTCCTCCTCTTCTACCTTCACCTCCTTTCCTCCTTCTCGCCTTCTTGTTCTTTTTTCTTCTCCTGCCTCACTCCTTCTTTGCTATCTTCTTGTCTTCCACTTGCTCTTCCCCTCCTATATTTTCTTCTTCGTCTTCCTTATTCTCCTCTTTCTTCTACTAATTCCTCCTTCTTCTTGTTGTCCTCCTCCTACTTCTCCTCTTTCTCCTTCTACTTGCTCCTTATTCTTTTCCACTCTTCCTCCCCTCCCTTTCCTCCTCTCATCTTCTTCTTCTTCTCATCATGTCTTCTTCTTCTTCATCCTCTTCTTCTTCATCTTCTTCCATCTTCTTCTTCTTCTTCATCTTCTTCTTCATCTTCTTCTTCTTCTTCATCTTCTTCTTCATCTTCTTCTTCTTCTTCATCTTCTTTACTTTTATTCTTCCCTCCCTTTCTTTTTTCCTCTCCCACCTCCCTCCCTCCTTTCTTTTTTTCCTCTCCCCCATCCCTTTCCTCCTTTCTTCGTCTCCTCCTCCTTTCTCCTTATTATTCTTCTCTCCTTCTCTTTCTTTTTTCCTCCTTTCTTTTGTGGCCTCTTTTTCAACGACCGGGCTTGCGTTTGACAGTTTGATGCTGAAGCATGCCTGCGTGTGCTCTGACAATTCGCTGCATTTGGAGCACGGGGGAAGGCTGCAGAGCGTCTGGGCTAGGCTGGGTGAGTGAATTGAACCTCCTTGTATTTTCATCTTTTCTCATCTTTTCTTCTCCATCTTCTTATTTTTCTTCTTCTTCTTGACTTCGCTTCTTCTTATTCTTCTGCATTCACTGTTCTTCTCCTTCTTATTCTTCTAGTAGCTTCTACTTCATCTTCTACTTCTTCTTGGCTTCTTCATTCTTCTTCTTTCATTGCTTCTTCTTCTTCATTCTTTAACTTCTTCTTTAATTCTTCTTTAGCCTACTACTACTACTCTACTACTTCTTCTGCTTACAGAGGGTATTAGAGGCATACTTTCTGCTTCTTTGCTATTTCTGCTCCTTCTTCGTTCTCCTCTTAAGCACATTAACTTCTTGGCTTTACCACTCATAATCTAAGCTTTGCGTCTACTCCTTGCCCTATAGCTTTATACCAATTCTTACTACTAGCTATACGTAGCTTTATTTTCTTCTTCATTAGCTAGCTTCTTCTTCTTCTTCTTCTTCTTCTTCTTCTTCTTCTCATTTCTTCTTCTTATTCTTCTTCTTCTTTTCTTCTTCTTCTTCTTCTAATTCTTCTTATTCCTCTTCCTTCTAGCGCTTTCCTCATTTCTTCTTCTTATACTTTTTCCACTTCTACATTTCGTCTTCTACTTCTTCTTCTTCTTATCTGTCTTCTTCCTGTCCTCCTCTTTTCACTCCTCACCCTTTTCTTTTCTTCTTCTTCTTATCTGTCTTCTTCTCTTCTTCTCTCTTCGCTCTTCTTAATACTACTTCTCTTTCTACTTCTTCCTTCTACTATCATATATCTTATTCTCCTCCTTTCCATAACCCCCTCCTCCATCTCTTATATACTCATCTATTTCCTTCTACCTATCCCTTTCTTCCTTCTCTTCTCTTCTCTTTTTTTTCTTCTGCTCCTCCTTCTCTTTCTTCTTGTCCGCCTGCTCTCCTCATTTTTCTTCTACGCCCTCCTTCATGTCCTCCTTTTATCCTGTTTCTTCTACTACCTCCTTATGCTTTGCTCCTCCTACTTCTCCTCATCTTTCTTTTTCTACTTCCTCCTTATTCCTTTCCTCTCTTCCTCCCCTCCCATTCCTCCTCTCTTCTTTTTCTTCTTTCTCTTCTTATCATGTTTTCTTCTTCTCTCCTCCTTCTTCTTCTTTTCGTCTTTCTCCTCCCCTTCCTCCTTTCTTCTTTTCCTCTTCCCCCTCCCCTTCCTCCTTTCTTCTTCTCCTCCTCCTTTCTCCTTATTATTTTTCTCTCCTTCTCTTTCTTTCCTCCTCCTTTCTTTTGTGGCCTCTTTTTCAATGACAGGACTTTAGTTTGACAGTCTGATGCTGAAGCATGCCTGCGTGTGCTCCGATAATTCGCTGCATTTGGAGCACGGCGGGCGCGCAAACGTCTGGAAGCTGGAAGCTGGGTGAGTAGAACCACTAAGATGGTGGACGGTCTCCGGGTAAGGGAATAGAATCAATTACCAATTTTATTATTATTGAAATCAACTTCTTTGTGCTTCATCTTCGGATATGAGGGAATAAGTCATAGTACTATAATGAGCTGTAATTGCCATGTGAATGGCAATAGATAAGTATCAGAGTAGATAACTTTTGTGAGGTTAAGGTAATAAGTGTGTTTTGACTTGTTCCACTTTGCCGGAGACCATCAATTCAACTTATTTTAATTGAACCTCCTTGTATTTTCATTAGTTCTCATCTAGGGAGTTTTTGTTGTTTTTTCTTGTACTAATTCTTCATCTTCTACTTCTTCTTCTTCTTTTTCTTGTTTTTCTTCTCCTTCTTCTTCTTCTTCTTCTTCTTCTTCTTCTTTTCTTCTTCTTCTTCTTCATCATCATCTTAACTTCTTCATCATCTATTTCATCTACTTCTTCTTCTTCTTCCAACTTCTTCTTTCAACTTTTCTTTTTCTTCTCCTCCTCCTCCTTCTCTTCCTCTTCTGCGGGAAGAGGTGGATCTTTAACCTCCTCACCCACAGCACTTATGTAAAAAGTAAAAAAATTAAGTCATCCATCTATCTATCTATCTCCTTTATCCTTATTCTTCTTCTTGTCTCATTCTCCTTCTTTTTTTCTACTTATTTCTGGCTTCTTCTCTTCTCCGCTTTCTTCTTTTCTCCTCCTTCTTCTCCTTTTCCTCTTCTTCCTCCTCTTCCTCCTTTTGTCTTCTCCACCTCCTCTTCTTCTGCTTCGAGTTCTTGTTCGTAGTGCAATGATATTATTAGCATAGGAGTGTAATTAATTGATTGTTTTTTTTTGTGTTCAAGGTGAAACGGGTCTAGTGCAAAGGTGTGAGAGAGTCAGGTCTAGGAAGGCATCTCTGGAAGAGTTACAAGTTTGCCATAGTGAGGCTCACGTTCTTTTATTTGGTGAGTTTTTTATTAATTGTTAGTTGTCTGAGATTCTCTGTTTTAGTCTTCAATTGTCCAAAAATCTCATTACATTAAAAAGACCATTTGTTAATTAGAATGGGCACATACTTGATGTCATTGTTATTGATTGATGTCATTGATTCTTTATCTATCTTTTGGCGCAAACCGCATCAAAATCTTCTTTTCTCCACGAGTTTCCAAAGTCACTGTCACAAATCGTTTTGACCGAGCACAGCGAAGTCTTGAAGTGAAGTCTTGTTTCAAGTCGATTGGCTTTCGTCTGTGTGTTTGTGTGCATTTACGGCTAAACGCATTGACCGATTTCAATTAGATTTGGCAGGAATGTTCATTTTGAAACTGTGCGACGATGTGTATGTAAAATTTATTTAAATTTTTCATTTTAAGGACGAAATAGAAGGAATAGAGAAAGGATACAATAGATATGGAACACGTGATAGGATTTATTTTGAATTGAATATAAACATCGTCATATTATGGAATGATCATCAGCTGGGTCAGAATAAGATTTTTTCGCTGTAGTCAGGGCGCCGCAGTTAGAGGGCTTGTGGGACGTTGCGTATGTTCAAAAAATAAATACCGTAACTGAAAAAGAAAATAAATAATAAAAATCAAATGAAAATTTAAAAAAAAATAAAAAATAGAAACAATATAGAATTTAAAAAATAAATAAAAATGTAAAAATTAAAAAGATAGAAAAAAATTAAATTAGATGTACATAACGTATTTTGTGGGACCCCTGACAACATCTCTCTCTGACACAGTTGACAGGATCCAATTCTGTACACTACACGTGGGACAAGAAAACCAAACTAATTTACGGCAAAACTACATTGACAGATTTCAGCTAGCATGGCTTTTTCGCGAGGTCTACTGTTCACAGAACTACTAGTAATATTTATAATAATTATAATGAAAACTCGGATGTTGTCAAAAATATTTTTTGTTCGAATGTTTAAAATGTATTTTGTAGTTAATCATTGAAGAGGAAAACTGAATTGATAAGCGCCTGTCTGATAATCCAAAGGTTCCAAGATCGAATATAGTTGCTGGAACGGATTTTGACAGAAACGGCCACTCCCGTCTTTCGGAGGAGACGAAAAGCCGTCGGTCCCGACTGCCTTAAAACAGTCGTCATCTCTCATTACCTCTCTCATCTTCACCATCTTCTCTCTTCACCTCTCTCATTACCCACGCACAAGCCTGGAGCTCATGAGGGCATCACCCTCAAAAAAAAAGAATTAATTCTAATCATAAAGTAAATTTTCCCTTGTATAATGTAAAACCTAGCTATGTAAAACCGGGCTTTCACTGTATCAATTCAATCGCCAACACCTGTTTTGATTGTGTTTTATTTCATCCGCAGGCACCAACCCGCTGAATCGGCAGAAGTTGGACATGAGCAAGCTGTCACAGTTGCCAATCAAGAGCTTCGTTCGCCTGGCGTGTGGTGGCGTTGGTGTCGACTCGGACACCACCTGGAACGAGTTGCATACAGCGCCAGCAGCGCGGATGGCGGTTGGATGCGTGGTGGAACTGGCTATGAAAAGTGAGTTTACTTTTGGGACAGACCATTCTCATTCTACTCCCTCTTCTTCTTCTTCTTCTTCTTTTTCTTCTTCTTCTTCACCTTCTTATTTCTTTTTTTTCTTTTTCTTCTTTTTCTCACTTTCTTGTTCTTCTTCATCTTCTTCCATCTTCTTCTCTTCTCCTTCCATCTCATACTCCTCCTTCTTCTTCTTCGTCTTCTTCTTCTTCCTCTTCTACTTCCTCACTTCTTCATCTTTTCATCTCTCTATTCCTTCTCTTTTCTCTTCTTCATCTTTTTATATCCTCCTATTTCTTCTTTAACTTCTTTCCTTGAAATTATATCTTTCTACTTCTTTTACTTCCTCCTTCTTCATCTTTTTCATCTCCTTTTCTCTCTCCTCCTTTCTTCTTCTTCTTCTATTGTATAACTTCTTTTTCTTCATCATCATCTTCTTCATTTCTTATTTTTCTTCTCCTTCATCTTCCCTTCTCTTTCTTCTTCTACTTTCTTCTTCTCCCATCCTCTTCTCGACTCCGCTTTCTTCTTTTTCTTCTTCTTCCACTGCCTCGTTCTTCATATTCTTCTTTTTCATCTCCTATTCCTCCTCCTCTTCATCTTTCACTTCTTCTTCTTTTCTTCTTATTCACTGCCTCTTCATATTCCTCTTTTCATCTCCCTCATTCCTCATCTCTTGCTTCCTTTTACTTCTTCTTTTTCTTCTTCTACCCTTGTTCTTCATATTCTTCTTTTTCATCTCCTATCCCTCCTCCTCTCCATCTTTTACTTCTTCTTCTTTCTCTTATTCTACTGCCTCGTTCTTCATTTTCCTCTTTTTCATCTTCTATTCCTCCTCCTCTTCATCTTTTACTTCTTCTTTTCCTTCTACTGCCTCGTTCTTCCTTATTCTTCTTTTCATCTCTCCTATTCCTCCTCCTCTTTCTTCTCACCCTACTTCTTCTACTTCTTTCTTTCTTCTTTTCTCTTCTTCTTTCTCTTCTTCTTCTTCTACTTCTTCTTCTTCTTCCTCTTCCTCTTCCTCTTCTCTCCTTCTTCCAATATTAATTCTCTGGCCCATATAGTCAGCCAGACAAAGAACATTCCCTTTTATGCCGATGTGATACAGTATCACATAGTTCGATACTGTATCAAACATAGTTTGATAGTTGTTGTTTTTATAGTTTGATGTATTTTTAATTGGTTGTTGTTTGGCACATTTCTAATTATTAGACGTTTTGATTTTATTTCCAGCTGCCATGGGCGACATCAAAAACGGCATGGCTGTAGTGAGGCCTCCCGGCCACCATGCAGAAACGTCTCAGGCGATGGGATTCTGCTTCTTCAACTCGGTCGCCATTGCTGCCAGGCTACTACAGCAACGTCTCGACCTCAGACGGATACTGATAGTCGATTGGGTGAGTGGAAATAGTATATTTCGCACCTAGGGCGGAAAATGGGAGTTTGCCGGCTTGAGATCGCGGTTTTCAAGTTCGAGACGAAGATATGGGAACTTAATCGAGAAACCGACAACCCATGACACGATATTTTCGCCGCACAAAAAACAAAGCAAAACAACAAAGGCAATGCAAAACAAACAGCCAGAAAATGTATATCCGCTCAGTGACCAACAAAACTTTGAGGTTAGGATTGCAGGCACGCCCAATGCTTTTGATTGGAAACTTGGCTGTCATTCAGGGTCATTTTCTTTTCCGACCTGCAAAACACATATAGCAGGATCAATTCAACGGCAGAAATCAGCTGTCTCAAGAAACAATATCCCCGCAACTTGCCAACCTACAAATACTGAATCTCACTAGATTATTGAAAGGTCTTTTAAAAGTTATACTTTGAAAGGTATTCTTTGAAATTCAAGCCTTTTGATTATTGTGTCAGAATCACTGTTTAATTGTACTGATCAGCTGATTTATGACAGAGTTAAATGGATCCTTCTATACATACATCTGTCCTTTGTTTTAATTTTCGGCCAGTTTTACTGTTCTAAACACTACTAGGGGCTGAGCGCCACCGGAGATTTGGAGTCAAGACAGTCAGACAGGGAATTGGTCTGGTACTTCACTTGCGGTTAACGCGAAGCAACACACACCGATTAGTCATTGCATTGGTGTGTGCTGCTTCCCATAAGCAACTATATGTGAACCACTAGCAAACTTAAACAATAGTCTTGTCTTGTCTTCGATAACTTTCACAATTATTAAATCATCAGTATAGTTTTGCATATGCTCATTCAAATTTATAGCTAATGTAAAATTTGACGAATAATCAATATTGTATATTTGTTGTGCAAATCCAGAATTTAAGCCCGTCTGTTTGTTATCTAGATGAATAAAGTAATAAATCTAAAATCTAACCTCTTCTTCTACCTCACTGTTTAATTATTACTGGATCACCTGATTTATGACAAGTTAAATGGATCCTTCTATACATATCTATCACCAATTTCATTGATTTTTTTCCGATATTTCGTACTACTAGGGATGAAGGAGAATACGGATTGGGAAAAGGAGAAAGGTTTGCTAATAAGAATCTCTAGCCTTGTGGCAGGGGCTCAACTCATTCTTCTTCACAATGCTGCAGATTAGTGATACCCAGGTGCCCGAGCCTACTACAGACCGATTTGAGGTTAATGGCTGGAGAAACGAGTTCCCAATTTACCGAAGTGAATAGATTGGGTTTTCATGCTCCTAAACCGCATCAGAAGCGTACAGATTGGTGGTGAAGACTCTCTCCTATTAAGTTTATCGAATACCCTTCCTATCACTCTTCCTCTTATAACTCATTTATTCAATTTCTCCATATGTCTTTGCCAGTTTTCTCACTACTCTCTGGAAATACTCAGCTGTCCTCCCCTTTGGAATAAATTCCAATCCTACTTCCTTCAGATTATAGACCCATACATATACTTTCCTCTTGTCTCTAAGTGCCGTCTTGGAGAGAGTAGGGTTCATTATCAGATTGCAACAACCATCATCACTTTCGACTAACTTTCTCTAAAGTCGAATTTTCAATCTCTGGTTTTCGAAAGGGACATAGTACCACCACTGCATTTGCTCTATGTCACAGACGATATTTAAATCAGGCTATGGATCACAGACAGGCTACTATCTTAGTACTAATTGATTACAACAAAGCTTTTGATTGTGTCCATCATCCCCTGCTTTTGAAAAAACTTGGGAACTTGGGATTCTCTGCTCAAGTGGTTCAGTGGTTTAACTCTTACCTAAATCAGCTGTCAGTCAGTGAAATTCAATGGCCGTTCGTCAGGGTACCAAATTGTTAAGAGAGGTGTCCCCCAGGGATCGGTCCTTGGACCGTTATTATTTAGCATTTATATTGATGATGTATCCAATGTGTTTAGATTCTCCAAACTACACCTCTATGCTTACGACCTGCAGATGTATATGCACTTTGACCTGAATCACTTAGCAGCTACAGTTGACAAAATGAATCAGGACCACAACGCTCTGACTGACTGGACTTACAGACATGGACTGAGAATCAATGAAACAAAATCTAAAGCAATTATTATAGGATACACAAAGCTTACTTCTCGCCGTAAATTGACTTCAGTAATGGACCTTTTATTCAGATAAATAATAAATACTTACCTTACGATGAGTTCGTGATATTTTCGAAACCTAGGACTGATTATTGATAAAACACTTGACTGGACTGAACAAATCAACACTAACATGCAATAAGGTTATTTTGCAGGAATTCACTCCCTAAAAGATTAGTGACTTGATTCCGTTGATTCCGGTGAAGGTGATGTTGGTGAAGTCATTGATTTTCTCATATTTTAATTATTGCGACATATGTTGTCAATGACATGTCCGTTATCTTGTCGAACGCGTCTCCAAAGAGCACAGGAATCTCACTGTGTCAGTTTTATTTACAACCTTTCGAGAGGGATGACCATATCACTCCATATTTTCAGCAGCTTGGTGCACCTGGAAGCTCAGCATACCTTAAGGGCGTATCACACACTTATGCTGCTCTATGACTTAATCAATTTCAAAGTGTCCTGAATATTTAGCAAGTATAGAGTTTGTCTTCATAAGAGAGCAAAGTGGCCAGAGGTACAAAACGTGGATCTGGGTAACCTTACTGGTTATTCCCCAATCACCAGAACATCCATGCCATACCAATAGATCGTTTCATGTTACAGCTTGTCGCATCCAGGAATCGATTACCCTCACCTGTAGAAAAGACCGGATATTCCTTAATAGTCAGGCTCAGTTTGGCCATGTGGCGGTAGCCCAAGAGATGGCTGGAGACGGGTGGCGGCGCAGTATTTAGGCGTGGGCCGAGCTTGGTTAACTAATTGATATTTTAATTATCTGACATCTCTCCTTAGCTGATTTTATATACATTTTCTTCTCTCTTTCTCCCATTAAGATGATGTCAGATTCACTTATAGCCCAAATTGAAATTTGTGGTAAGCTTGATATTAATAATTTGCACTTGTGTGCGTAATGTGTGAGTGAATGGTAATTTAAATTTTAGAAAATAATGTAAATTCTGTTCTAAATATTACTATAAATATAATGTACTTACTATGTGAGAGTTTTTCTAATCTATGTTACTATATCCTGTTTTTTTATTATTCTATTCCATTTGTATTTTGTTAAAATGAATTGTATGGATTTGTATATATTGTAGCAAAGAAAGGATTGTGTGTGTGGTAGAGAGGACCCAGGAAGTCGCCTGTCACGCCCATTAATAAAGGCAATTAATCAATCAATCAATCAATCTTTCCTCTTCCTATTCTCCTGCTTCCTTCGCCTTCTCTTCCTCTCTCTCGCTCTTCATCCTCCTCCTCTTTCTCTTCATCTTCCTCTTCCTCTACCTCTTCTTCTTATTGTTCCTCTTCCTCTTCATCTTCCCCTACGTCTTATTCTTCTTCTCCTTCCTCCTCCCTCTTCTTCTTCCTTTTTTCTCTTCACCTCTTCTTTTTTCTGTCCTGATCCTCTTCTCTCCTTCTTCCTCTTGCTTCTTCCTCCTCCTCTTCCTCTTCTTCTTCCTCCTCTTTTTCTTCCTTCCTTTTCTCTTTTTTCTTCCTCTTGTTCCTCCTCTCCTTTCTCCTCTTCTTCTTTCTCTATCCTCCTCTTTCTCTTCCTCTTCTTTTTCCTCCTTCTCTCCTCTCTTCTTCCTCCTCCTCATTCTCTCTTCTCCTTCTTCTTCCTTCCTCTTCATCCTCTTTCCTTCATCTCCTCTCAGCCATCCTTCCACTCTTCTCTCTTCAGTCGATCTCCTCTTAACTTCTTCCTCTTCTTCTAACTTCCTCCTCCTCCAGCCTCAACTTCCTCTTCTTCTTCCTTGCCTCCTCTTCCCTCCTCTTCTTCCCCTCCTCCTCCTCTTCCTCCTCTCCCCCTCTCCTCCCCCTCTTCTCCTCCATCCCAACCAGTCTCTTCTCTTCTGTCTACCTTTTGACTGGGACGTGCACCAGCGGCGCTGGCACACAGCAGATGTTCTACGAGGACCATCGTGTACTGTACATGTCTCTGCACCGACACGACTCGGGCAACTTCTTCCCGGGCACGGGGGGCGGAGCCGAGTGCGGGGCCGGAACGGGACTCGGCTACAACGTCAACGTGGCCTGGTCGGGGGGCCTCAATCCGCCCATGGGCGATGCTGAGTACATGGCCGCATTCCGATCGATTGTTATGCCCATTGCTAGGGAGTACGGGCCTGATATTGTGTTGGTGAGTTGAAAGATATTAGTGAGGTTTGAGTGAGAAGAAATAACTTTCTCAGTGTTGATGTGGTTGAGTGCGCCAGCGCTACCACGGTATGACAGAGGCACCACATGCGTTGGCGGCGGTACGTTATCGCTCTGGACCGCATTTGCCATCACCTATGACATGTACACGTTTCTGTTGATTAACGTTATCATACTCGT
This sequence comes from Laodelphax striatellus, assembly GCA_017141395.1. Classification (NCBI taxonomy): domain Eukaryota; kingdom Metazoa; phylum Arthropoda; class Insecta; order Hemiptera; family Delphacidae; genus Laodelphax; species Laodelphax striatellus. Next base: position 4,301,351 of record CM029543.1, on the reverse strand, counting down.
ATGACCTTGACCCACTCAATAACACATTGTATATGTATTTACGTTAAATGTGAACAATGTTTACCAACTTATCAAAAGATAGGTAACTCCAGGGTTGCCTTCATTCTAAGACCCTTGCATACGTGTTTTTGTCACTCAATGTACCCTATACAATTACTTACGGTAGTTCCACTCCAAAGATCAAAGTATCAGGGTTACAATAGTATGAGGACCGATATATGTACTTGTTGCATGAATGCCTATATTTAAGATCACTCCTGATAAAGAAGGGACCATGTTCAAAGTAATTTTGAACCCTTCAGAATTTTTAAAAAAAAATAAACAATTCAACAGTTTAAACAATGAAAAAAAAATGAAACTGACAGAAAGGAAATACAGAAATTGAATCATTCATTTTAGAATCATTAATGGGGAAAATTTGAGAATTTTGTTCCTGGAATGTATAATAATGGTGTTGGGCAAATTTTTACAAAGATTTGATTTTTCGATTACAAAATATTTTCTGCATCAAAAGTGGACATATGACCTATCAGAGAAATGGGTTAAATTTTCAATCCAAATTCAAAATCTCAATCTTATTTAACAAACTTTGTGGATAACTGCTTATACATTGTGAATATAATGTTGCTACAACGATATGTCGTTAAAGTCTGGATAATGCGTAATAGATAAGGTGTGGTGCAACAGACACAGTCACAACGTCTTGTTTGTTCATTTAGTATTAACCATAACTTTGGCTCACTTATAGCTGGAATAATTTTGTAGCATCAAATAGTGAGGATAAAATATCTTTTATCAAATAACATAGCATTTCACTGTGTTAAAAAGATTAACTCTCCTCCCCATCCATTGTGTTTGCAGTGTTTTACTTTACCTCTATAACAAGAAGGTGATTAAAAAAAACTTATATCCTCTACAAAAAAGAATTCGTCACCCGTCCCCTACCCCCGACCCTATTAAAAAATTTTGAAAGAAGAAGGATTTTAAGGAGAGAGACGAAGGGGAACTCAATAATTAGAAAATTCGCAAAAACTTGTTAGCTCAAACACTGAGTATGATTCCTGCAAAGTTTACCATATTTCTAATTCGTATTGATTTTAAAGTGGGTGGGAATTGAGCGCCCTCTTGCCTTCCATAAAATTTCTTTAAATTTTTTCTTCAATTATCAATGGCTTTCCAGAACAAGGAGTTTTCATTTTTTGTTTGGGTTGGCTACCCACATAATTATTATATTGTATGTATATATGTATATTGCTGAGGGGAGACGGGTTTCTAATTTAGAGGCTATATCCAAAAACATATTTCTTACTGAAAGCTTATAACATTTTTTGGATTTTTCTTTGGTACACAAATTTTAGTTTTCCACACCAACGTTTTCAATAGGGTCGGGGGTAGAGGGACGGGTGACGAGAATTCTTTTTTGAGAAATTTTTGGATGGGATAAAGATTTTCGCACGCTGTATTCAGGGCGCCAGGCGCTTCCCTTATGATCAGAGGCCACAAGAGGCACGCCAAAACTGACGGCAGCGGCAATGGGGACGTCCGCCGTATGTTTTTAAAAATAAATAACTAAAAAAATAAAATAAGAATAAATAATAAAAAAATGAAATAAGAAACTAAAAAAATTAAGATTTGAAAGAAATAGAATATAAAAAATAAATGAAACTGTGAAAAATTAAAAAATAAAATAAATTAGATGTACATAACTTATTTTGGGGGGCACCTGACAACATCTCTCTCGACACAGTTGACAGGACTTTTGGGATGCTCCAGACTAGCATGGCTTTTTCGCGAGGTCTACTGTTCACAGAACTACTAGTGATGATGTTTTATGACATCCGAATATTCTCCTATGATTTTTGTTACGATTAATCAATTATTATTTCAGGTATCAGCCGGGTTTGACGCCGCAGCGGGTCACCCCCCACCATTGGGAGGCTATAAGCTGACTCCGGCCTGTTTCGGCTATATGACACAGCAGCTCATGCAGTTAGCTGACAAAAAGGTAAGGCAGTTCCAGAAATCGCCTATACAAGAATGTCTCTTCTTCTTCTTTTTCTTCTTCTTTCTTCTTCTTTTCTTCTTCTTCACTGTATTCTTCTTCTTTTACTTCTTCTTTTTACTTCTTCTTTTCTTCTTCTTTTTTCTTCGTTCTTCTCCCTTCTCTCTTCTCTCTTCCTCTCTTCCTCCTCTTTCTCTTCCTCAGTCTTCTTCCTCACCTCTTCCTCTTTCTTCTTCCTCTTCCTCTACCCTCTTCTTCTATTTCTTGTTCCTACTCCTTTCTTCTTCCTCTTCCTCTTCTTCTTCTTTACTTCCTCTTCCCTCTTCTTCTTCTTCACTCCTCCTCCTCCCTCTTCATGTCTTCACCTTCTTTCTTCCTCTTTTTCCTTACCTCTTCTTCTTGTTCCTCCTCTTCCTATTTCTCCCTTCCTCTACTACTTCCTCTTCCTCCTTCCTCTTCTTCTTCTTCTTTTCCCTCTTTCTCGTCTTCTTTTCTGCGTCCTCTTCCTCTCCTTCTTCACTCCTGCTTCTCTTTTCTCTTCCTCTTCCATTCTCTTCTTCCCTCTTCTTCGTCCTCCTCTTTCTCTCCTTGCTTCATCTTCCTCATTTCTTCTTGCTTCTTCTTCTTCCTTTTCCTCTTTTCTCGATAATATTCTTCTTTTCTACATCCTCCTTCCTCTCCTTCTTCTTCCTCCTGCTTCTCTTTCTCTTCCTCTCTTTCTTCCCTCTTCTTCGTCTCCTCCCTCCTCTCCCTTCTTCATCTTCCTCATTCTTCTTCTTCTTCTTCTAACTTCAACTTCTTCTTCTTCTTCTTCTTCTTCTTCTTTGCCTTTTCCTCCTTCCTCTTCTTCTTTTTTCTTACGTCCTCTTTCTATCATTTTCCTCTTCAATCCTCATCCTCCTCCTTCTCTTTCTCTCCACCCTCTTCCTTTTTCTTGTTTCCTCTTCTTCACGTCCTCCTCCTATCTCTTTCTATTCTTTCATCTTCTCTTCACTTCTTCTTCCTTCTTCTTCTTCTTCTTCTTCTTCTTGCCTTCTTCTTCTTCTTCTTCTTCTTCTTCTTCTTCTTCTTCTTCGGTTATATATGACACAACGGCCCAATGGTACGGTTGGCTTGATAAAGCGGGTAAGGCAGCTCGTACATTTTTCGCAAGCAATAAGCAATGAGCAACAAACTGGCTTATATGGATCATATGATCATCTACTCTATATAGTGGGAAATAGTCCAATAGTCAATGCACCTAAGCAGCTGTTTCGGTGGCGCATTTTGAACGCTGATGATTTTGTATGATGAACAATCATATGAGTGAACAATCGCGCCATGATCCAGCATATTTACCTGGTGCCAGCCAACAACCTTTCCGGTATACGACCGGTACCATATGTTCTGAATACTGTGCTGCTCAGTACGACAACCTGCAGCTGTACTAAACAGCTCAATGTTCAATCAGCTGATTGAGTTGGTCGTATAAATGACCAAATACAGGTCGACAAAGTGGTATATGCCACTGTTTCATTGTTCATTCCTTAGACAACTATTTGTTGAAATTGGACCAATATTGACTGAGATATGGCAGCTTTAGTAATCAGAGTGAAGTGGGAAGCCAGTTGACTGAGATGTGGCAGCTTTAGTGATGGGTGACCGCTGGAAGCTGGTTGCAGTGCATCCTGGGCTTTCGGCTGAAGTCTTCCACAACAATGCAACAGTCTCCCGTCTGCTTTGCATGTTATTTTTAAAGCGATTTAAGATTTATTTTGTGTGAATTTTAAAGGAACAGTAAAAGGATGTGCCAAGTAACCTTCAACGGTCTATCACTAAAGCTGCCATATCTCAGTCAATATTTGTCCAAATTCAACAAATCAATCTGATTTTGTAATTAGAATTCACTAAAACAAGTTATTTTTGTAAAATTTTCGTAATATCAACTTGGTTTCGAGAAGTTTATTCAAGAAACAAAATTTAAATAATAACCGCCATTTTGTTTTTTTGTATTTGAAAAATTGTCATAATTTTCTTGTAGCTTTGTCTAGTTGTCATAAATGTTGGTGCAAAGTTTCAATTCCATATGTTCCACCATTATTGAGAAAAAAAATACAAAATGGCAGCTGTGTGAGTAACTAAAGACTTCTGGACAATTTAAATATGATATTTAGTTATGGCTTTTACCCAGGAACAATGCTCTAGAGTATTGGTAGAGAGTTCTGAAACATCCTGTATGAGCACGATATTTGCATTGAAATTAACCAAAACAGTGAACAACTAGAGCTATTTTTTCCTTCAGCTGCAAGAATGAAAGTCGATGGAATTACTTCGAATATTGCTTAGCTATTTTTAACTTTTGTTCGCTATTTATTACTTTTGTTATAATTGTATTTGGCTTATTTTTTACTTTTGTTTTCTCTTTATTATAATAGTATCCGGCTTCTCTTTTTTTTATCTTGTAACTTGATTTTCTTGTTTTTATTTTCTTTTGTTTTGTTACTTTAGATGCAATTGTTTGTTCTTGCTATACTTACCTTTTTTGTCTTGTTATTTTTCTATTATTTATTACGATTGGCTTGCTATCATTGTACAATTATTCTTTACTTTTGTTTTCTCTTTAATTATAATATTGTATCTGGCTTATTTATTTGTAACTTGATTTTCTAGTTTTAATTTTTTTTTATTGTTACTTTAGCTGCTCTTGTTTGTTTTTCTTTCTTTTTATCACTATTGTCTTCGTCTATTTTTCTTTATTGTATGTAGTTGTTCTGGTTAGATATAGCTATACTTACCTTTTTTGTCTTGTTATATTTATTACTTTTACTTATTTATTGTCATTGCTATTGCTCCATTTATTTACTCTTGTTATCTTAATGCATGGTGATATAGTGCTATCAATCTCAATTAATCTATATTATGTATTGTTATTATTATTGTTATGTATTGTTATGTTATCTTTTATGTAAAAATGGTGTACCGTTGGAAGTTGAATAAATAAATAAATCGTCACCTTTTCATTTTAGGTGGTGCTTTCTCTGGAAGGCGGTTATGATTTGCCCGCCATTTGTGATTCAGCGGAGGAGTGCGTGCGTGCGTTGCTAGGCGACGAGCCTCGACCAATCAGCGAAGAGGAACTGAGACGACCGCCCAATCAGAACGCAGTTGAGACCATGCAGAAGACAATAGCCATACAGGTAAACAACAATTGAATAACTATTTCAAATACAATTTATTTTCCATATTACACAATGCACAGGGTTGGTGAGAGGTGTGGAAATTATTAAAATGAGTACGGTATAGAAATAATGATCTGTTTGTTTTTTGAATATGTTTTTTAATGTTGTATGATGTATTTATGTGAATAACATTCAACATAAC